>JAHXMU010017807.1:212-14156 GCA_019455685.1 Philornis downsi
TTCTGGAATACTTCGAGTTTGGAAGTTTTTGGCTAGACTTTGGGCTCAATTTTCTTTTCAGAATGGGAAAGTAAACGTCTATCCCAGTTTGAACCGTTTCATTTTGAGGTTTTTGTTTCGGTATAGCACCCTTCGAGGTCAATGTTGCCAGTTGAGTAGCATTCGCGAGAGTTGGCACTATATCACCGTTTGCACGAATGTTAGGTGAGATATCGGGTATACTTTTAGGCGGAACCCTAACTTGGGGCGAACTGATTGTTTGTGGAGCATTTGAATACGAAGTACTTACGGGCATACTTTTAGGCCCGTATAGTAGGAGATGCCTTCTATCTATTACCACGTGATCTATCTGATTCACAGTGTTATGATAGACACTACCCTGTGAACTGTTACTACCATATTATGCGCCACAGCGAAAGAAACCAGTATCAATTCGTTTTCGGAGGTGTTGCTATGTAGATTGAATTTTTCATTTGTTGAACTAAGAACATCTTCCTTTCCTACTTTGGCATTAATATCTCCTAGAATAATTTTAATGTCGTGGCTAGGTCAGCGATCATACGCTTCTTCTAGGCACTCAACATATGTCTTTGGTAGCGTCGTCTTTGTGTCCGATGGGGCCAGATTAATGTGGATAAAAAATATTTCGCTTTAATGAAGATAGTGGTTATATATTCAGTTATGGGACTAAACCTCTAAGACTCTTTCCAACATCAAACAGACATTGGAATTCATGCCTTTTGCGTGGGCATGGGTGACGGTGACGTCCGTTAATCGGACAGAGATACCTTTTTTGTAAAGAGTGCCAACATTCCAGGTGCATAACCGACGATTCTTATTGTTGTTTTAGTGATGAGTGGCTGCATCCGATCCTAGCCGGCAACGACCACCAGACAGGTATGAATTGAGCTTCAGTAGCAGATGTTACCTACTGACCTAAGACGCTTCGATGTCATACTACATTTAGGTTTCTACCATCAGACGGATATCTGATACTTACCCGAAGGCGGAAGTCGTGAGAAGTTTCTATTCATTGGGTTACTAATTCGGTTTCTGCTTAAAAAAAATTGATCGTCAAAACCCCATATATATATGTATATATAGTGAAAAGAGGAAGAAAACGGAAGCGACCAATAATGATACCTTGAAAGAAAAATATAAGTTTCAATATCAAGCAGAACGTGGTACGATGATTCAAACATGTTACTATATTCTGGGTTAGACTCACGGTATAACCACCTGTTATTGTTTGAGCTCCAGTCACCTCGAAAAGTCTAGTAAAAGGTTCCATTCAGAGGATCTAAAAGTAGAATAAGGGTAATCTAACTAAATGTGTAAAGCTTTCCCATATTTAATTCATGGAATGAAAGTGATTTCGTCTTTTTCATATTTTTGGTTGAAATAGTTTACAAATCTTACGTTTACTGGCTGGTAGACAGGTAAGTCTTTAAAAAACTTCTTAAAACTTAAAATTTTGTCAGATGATAGCCGGATATTATATCTACCATCACCATCTGGTACTTCCCACACGAATTGTCCGATTTTTGGAAAATTAACTCAACTCTTAGTTTACAGTTTAGACCTACAATGCTTCACAAATTTTGAACAAATCGACCTATTAACTATGAACCTTCTAATACCTTCCACACGAGTACATGTGATCGATTTGAGCTATATAATTTTAGGTTTATATCTTCCATACCATTACACCAAATTTTGTGCACGTTAAAGATTTGCCAAAGAAGGCTCTGCGAGTGAAAATTTACCACATTATCATGAATCTTGCGGTACCTTTCATACAAATTGGTCATTGTTGTGAAATTCAGTTTTTTTCCCTCTACCAATTAATTCTAAAACCGCTGGAACCCAAGATTTTGTTCACTATATTGCGTTATAATGACAGGTAAAATCCGGCATTTAATCCATGCGTTATATTCATCTCATTAAACAGTCGCAAAGAATTCAGCCAAATTTGGCACACATGATGAGTTTCTTAAATCCAGTTGTGACAATAAAAATAAAGAGCATTCCTGCATCCATTCGGATACCGGCCGCAACAATTTATCGATTTGTCAAAATTGAGATTCATATCTTTCATTTAATAGCGCCAAATTCTGTATAGTTTAGCAAGCATCAGACTTCTATTGAACATAATTCCGCGAATAAAATTGATCTGACTTGCCGCTCTTCTGAGGACACCTCACAAACAAGTTAGATGACTTTGGAAAAATACACGGTTTATTTAAAATTTCCAAATTGAAAACATTAAGTTTGTTCAATATATTTACCTCTGCTCTTTCTAATTAATTACTCAATGAATTTTATGAACTGTTTTAAAAATGAATTATTTGAATAACTACAGTTAACTTAAATTGAATTTTAAAATAAACTATTGTTAGATGATGTAAAAGCCCACCTATCCAATCATGAAATTTAAAAAAACACTATTTGTGCTGCCTAGGTGGGAACCCAGCGGTGCACGGAGGTTGTGGTCGACGATAGCACGAGCTTCTTTGCAGTTTAACAACCACCAGCACCACGTCGCAAGCCGCACTCAGCTTTCGAATAAATACCAATGCACGTCTCCCTCTTTTCCAAAAAGTATACATTTTCCGTAAATCAATTAGATACAGAGTACGAATAGGAAGTCACATATATGTTCCCCCAGATCGCTTATAGTGAACTGGAACCTGAGTTCCGGAAGGAAAAAGGCTTGACATTTTACAAATTTCTTAGTAAGTTAAATTTGCTCCTTTGACTCAAAACATTTGTTTGCAAGAACTAAGTGATTTACTGCGTCTCTCTCGCATCATCAACGTAAATGGATGTTGAGTGGAGGCATATGCAGGTGAATTTATCTGACTGAAATTTCTGTATTGAATTTCTTTCTATTTTAATAGGTTTAGAAAAAGAAATGCTTTGTCATAAGTGTTACCTTCATACGATACGAGTGACTGTAATGATAGCTGCCGCTTATATTTCAACACTTAACTACGTGTCTCTCCTTAAACTTTCTTTGGAGGATTTCTGTCAGTTCAACATGACATAGAATGTCGTTGATTCAAAAAAAAAAAAAAAAAATAAATAAATAAATAAATAAATAAATGTTTTACACATTTCTCATTCGGTTAAAACAATAAAATCTCTACATACTTCGTGTTTCCGTTTTGAGGTAAACAATTCTGGCGGATTTTTTTTATAGAAGTTGAGACGTTAAAAGTTGTTCTTTAACAATTGTCTTGCATTCAGGACTTTTCCAAATAATAACGACTAATCTCGTATACTTTACCATTCTGCTTAAATATCTTGCACATTTATTTGAACCTTCTCGCATTAATTTCCTATCCAACCACAGGTATGGAAATCTTGACTCTTGTGAGGGTAAATGCCAACACGACAATCATAAAATCCCTCATGAGCTTTATTACGTCCGCACGATGCTGTGCACACTCGAGAGCTTTCTTAATTAAAGTCTTTACACATCATTCGCAATATATACGATTATGTACAATTACAAAAAAGGAGAATCAGAAAAATTTACGATACCATAGAATTTACTTATCCTGAAAACTGTAATTATTATTACGCATTCCAAATGTCCCACAAAAGTCGATGTATCCAAGTCCACATCATGCTAATTGAGAGCCACTGCCAATGAACGGAACGGTATAATTAGTCGTGCCATGACAAACGATGAATCGTAAGGAAAATCCGCTGAGATACAAATTAGTTGGGGGTTGCTTTTTGGTGATAAAACAGAAAAGCGTATGCCCACATGTAAATGCTAAGTGAAGGCTATAAAATCGCTTATGGAAAGTGGCAGAAGCGGAGGCGGAAGTAAAACGAATAACATTAAAAAATATAATTTTAATGGGTCGAAGTTAACAGCGAATGGTAGATGAGCGGGGGGAAGTGATTTTTTAAAGCGGTAATAAAATAAAATGCTTAAATGAGTTTAAATGTAGTCATGCTTCATCGACTAAGGGATGGACATAATGCACCGGATGTCCGAGTTTTTCGGGAAAAATTCAATTTGCAAAATTGTATACGTCAGAAAAACTGGTAAAATTATGGAACTCAATATTTCTGTATTGTTTCAATACTTAACAGATATTTGGGTCCCCATTTCAAATATTTATATGTATATACTCATACAGGGTGGCGCACGAGACGTGCAACAAACACAGTGTCAATGTCAATGGAAAGCGTTATTTAAAGATGTTGAAGGAGTTTTTTTTCCCAGAACTGCGCCGAAGACGTATCCGTTTCAACAGCATTTGGTTTCAGCAAGATGGAGCAACTGAACATATAGGCAGATCGGTTATGGCGGAGCTGTCATAAACTCACTTTCCGCTGGCCACCTGACTTGATTGCACCAGACTTTTATTTTATGGAGTTATGAAAAGCAAGAAGTATGCAAAAGGAAACTAAGGACTTTGACTGAATTAAAAAAAGAAAAATGGTTATTTTCAGGGAATTTTTTGAATAATTTTACAAAATAATTGTCAACTAAAAGTAACACCCAGCAAAGAAACAAATCTCGAAGCTATTCAAAAAAAAAAAAAAAAAAAAAAAAAACAACATTATCGCCGATTTCAATGACGTAGCTCATAAATATTTACTATTTTCAAAGAAATGTTTTTATACCACTTTTATATTACTTTTTGTAGGCATAGTTGTAA
This sequence comes from Philornis downsi, assembly GCA_019455685.1. Classification (NCBI taxonomy): domain Eukaryota; kingdom Metazoa; phylum Arthropoda; class Insecta; order Diptera; family Muscidae; genus Philornis; species Philornis downsi. The sequence continues at coordinate 4,895 of JAHXMU010017807.1, forward strand.
AAAATTATTAAAAAAGTACGAATGTCACAAGTGGGACAAAATATGTACTTCATACTTCAACGATTAAATTCAACTTTTGAAACATTTCCGCACATAGTTTGCTTAATTCGAGGAAATTCTGTATAACTGCTAGAAAGATATGAAGCTAAAAATACTTTGCTTTAATCGATTATTTGTTTGGGAAATACCTGATTGTCGTTATTACTTCGTCGCCTATTCTCTAGTTTTACAAACAATTACAAATCCATACAATGAACAAAAATATACTAATTAGAAATTTCAGAGGAAAGTTTGACTTTCGGAAAATTAGTCAATTTGTATAGGGGTATCAGAAGGGGTGTTGTGATGTTCCCTAATCAAATTTTCAGAACCAAATTCGCCAAATTTGTGATGTGCGCAAATTTAATTGACTTCGATAAGACTGCCCGAAAGTTATGAAGTTAAAAGGTAATAGAAGAGAAGCCAATGTTTTTTTTTTTTTAATTCTGTCAAGTATATAAACCAATATAATTTTCAAAAACTTAAGTTACTGCTGTCTACTAGTAGGGAGCAGGGAAAACATTTAATTTTGAAAATTGGTCAATTCGTACGGAAGGTACCCATTTGCAATATAGATGCAATATTGATGATGTTGTATTGATATTCACTAATGTTTTTTCGCATCTACCAGCCTGCTAGCCAGCTTGGGAGAGAGATAGACATCGACAAATCGACTTAAAAAGTCATGCAATCAATTTGTTCAAAAGACAGTTGGTACTTTGAATGAATGTTTCCTTTAGGGCGTTAAAGTTTTGTTGTATCATCTGTTATATACCATCACTCTCTCGGGTGAGTGTATAAAACTTTGTGAGTAGTAGGCTTTAGATCGATAAATTTGCCATATTGTCCCATTTTTGAAAAATTTGAGCTCTATAATAACCCACTGTCTAAATTTAATGATAAAATATATGAAACTGATGCAATATTTTCTTTTTTTGTCAAAGAACCATTCAATTTAAAGCCACACTCTTAAAAAATTCACATGGACCCACTCGCAAAAGTTAGAATGTGTTTTGAACGGCATATCCTGTTGTTATAATTCCACCCGCTACACAAATTTGATATAGAAAGCATGTAATTTACAGTAATTTCAAATAGATGGCATTAAAACTATACATTCCAATTCAGATGTACAATTTTCACATATATTCAAAGTATTCCTAAAATATTAAATATTTTCAAGGATTTTCTCGTCACTTTATTGAATTCAAAGCAGAATATATTCCTGATTTCGAACGACGTAACGTAAGCACAAACAGTTATTTCCAACTCATAAAGTAGCGCACAATTAGCTAAGAGATTCCAACTGTAACTAAGTCATGAGTGAGTGGTTGCGCCTCAGCCGGATAAAGCACTTAAATTTTTTAATTATTATTGTGCTGAAAAGTTTATTTATGAAAACTTAGAATTGGTATTAATTTCGCAGTTAATGAGAATTAAGGAAATGTTTAGTGAAAGTTTTCTTTATGGTAGGTTTGTGATATGACCAGAGGGAGTTGACTAACAAAGCCTCCTTCTAGTGGTTTCCAGCGATATTTTCGAGGCGTCTCTGGAGAGAATCGAAACGTTCTAGCTGATAGTCGAAAAGTTCCTTTGTCATTTCCTTGATTTCACTGATGGCACAAATAAATGATTTCTTTTCTTGCAAGAAACATGCTTTGGGTACGAATGCCTTTTCCATAATGGAATAGCACCTCTTTTGCTGCTCTAACTTCTCCGTAACATCCTTCCACTCAGCCTTGGTATGTTTTAAATACTCAAAACGTTCTATGCATTTGCCAAATTCGTGGTCCAGTGTATTTTTCCACTGTAGCAACGTGAACACATGTTTCTGTAATTGCGTTACTTCTTTAGCCTTTTCACACATTCGAAAACGCAAATCCTTGATATGGTTCTTAGCAGCTCTACAGCATTTGACCAATTCATTGATTTGACATTGAAGGTTATGATGGTTTTTTTGTAAAGCGGATATTTCCTTATTTTCGGAAAAATCGAGCAGTACTGCAAAGCCAACACAATTCTCTACTGAGCATCCATTTGTCGGCATTTTGAGATGCAACTGGATCATCTGGATGCGTTTTCTCATACTTTCAAGTTCTGACATTAGGGCTTCCCTATCTAGTGCTTCCTCTTCAATTGGTATTTCTTGTTCCTCTTCTGGTATTGCTTCTTCGTTTTCGGCTTCGATCATTTCAATTTTTTCAACTTTCTTCTCCAAGGGATGGCAAATTAAAGTGCGTTGGAATATGTCCATGTCAAAACCGGATATTATCGTAATTTGGACAAATGTTCGTACAATAAAAAATTGTGTATAAAAACAATTATTTTTTGAATAATGGAAACATAAATTGAAATGTGTCATACAGGGTATTCTATTTGAAACCCTGGTCGAAAGCCGACGAACGAAAATTGATATTTTAATATGCGTTTTAAAGGAATGACACTTTGACAGACTGGTCTCCTAAACTTATATTTTTCTGATAACTTAACACAGTCTTAATATATATAAAATTTTTCAAGAGACTTTGTAATTTATTTTGCTAACTATAAAGGCCAGTACATAGCAGAAAAACAGCTGAATATCAAATAAAAAAAACCGCCTGTCAGCTGTTAAATACCTGTCGTCCGAAATGTTATTTATTTAGTGAAAAGTCGTTACAGATATGGTCATATCTGTGCATCATCGATGTATGTACTCCCGAATCGCTTCTGTTAGTGAAAGTGTGTCGGAATTTTTTTTTGGCCTGCAATAGAAGATTATGCCACCAATTTTGGCTTTATTGCGTGAAAAGTTTCCAGGAAGCGTGGAATTGTTTTGGCGACGTCAATTTCCATCACGATCATGCGATTTGACGCCGTTAGAGTCTATTTTGGGCCACGTCAAAGACAGTGGTTTTGCGGATTTCCCCACAAACGTTGGAGTATTTGAAAACCAACATTTGTCAAGTTGTCGTCGAGACACCGCCGGAAATGTGCAAAAAAATTGGTCGAAAACTTTCTCAAAATGATCTACTGCAGCAACCAATCCAGAGGCGGTAATATTTAAATGCCATTATATTTCTTACATAGCGGCAAGGTCCAACCTAATAATGAAATAAAAGTTTTATCGAAATAAAAGCTCGTGTTTTATTACATTTTACTTTTGAAACAGAAGTTCTTATGAAGGCGTTCAAACTAGGTCGCAACGAATTGTAAACGTTAGTTATTCTAGAAAATTGTACTTGTGGTGTTTCTATAGGAAGTATTGAAGGTATATATCATTTGGTAGGTCCATATATTTCATTCAATTGCAGTAAACTCAGTCAAACTATATACAGGCTAAGGTATGTTAGACAGGATGCATATTTAAAAAATAGATTAAAAAATAAATACAAAAGGTATGGTTAAAATAAATCTAAGGCATTGTAGAGTAATAAATGGAGTTTATTTTTTAAAAATAACATCATCTAAATGGTGACCCTCTCTACGACGGCACTCCTCTAACCGCAAACGAAAATTATTGAAAACTTTTTTCAGTAATACTGGTGTGAAGGCTGCCATTTCACCACGGATATTCTCCTTGAGCTGAACGATGCTTCGTGGATCATTACTGTAGACTTTGAGTTTGAGCTATCCCCACCAAAAAAGTCAAGAGGCGTCAAGTCTGGACTACGTGGGGGCCATGGGATATCACCTCTTTTCGAAATCAGTCTGCCAGGGAACATCTGCTTCACCACCGCCATGGAGTCATTTGATGTGTGACAGGTAGCTCCATCTTGTTGGAACCAAGTTCTGGAATTCACTATTCTTGAACTTTCAATTTCTGGAGCCAAAAATCCGTCCAACATCTCAACATAGCGTTCCGTATTAACCGTGACGTTTTGGCCCCGCGCATTTTCGAAGAAAAAAGGACCAATTAATCCTCTGCCAGGGATTGCTGCCCATACTGTCACTTTAGGACTATGCAATGGTTTCTGGTGTTTGATTTTGGGATTTTCACTGTTCCAGTAAAGACAATTTTGACGATTTACGAACCCATTCATAAGGAAATGAGCCTCGTCAGAGAAAAGGATATTGTCAAAATTGGAAAATCGATTAAGCATTTCATTAGTAAATGCGAGCCTTGCTATGAGGTCAGACTCTTTCAATTCTTGTGTTAATTGCAGCTTATATGGATGCAGTTTAAGATGCAATGTTAAAATTCGTTGCAAACTTCGTCGCGATAATTGTAAGACAGACGATCTCTTGCGAGTCGACATTCGTGGATTTCCTCGTACTGACTCCAAACTCTCTCAACATTGTCTTCGGTCCTAGATGTTCTTGGGCGACCACTTGCTTGTGGTTTAAATGTTGAACCGGTCTCTTCACAACGCTTTACCCATATTTTAATTAAATTAACACTCGGAGCTTCACTAATTCGCCGTAGTCCATATTCAGCACAATATAGTCGCGTAGTAGCAATATATGAACGAGAGTTCTCGTAAAATGCGCGCACGCGAAATGCGCGACGCTTCCCGTTGAAGTGATTCATAGCGACTAAAACTCCATGAGCCCGCCAACCCAACGATATAGGCGCCCCCCCGCCCGCGCCTTTTCTACCCCGCAAAAAAAGTTGATGCAATATGAACGTTCTATTGCGCCACCCTGTATTATGCTGCAACAACATAGATTTTTCTTCATTGTTCGATTTTTGGGTAAATTGTGGAAAAATCAGTTGTAGACTGCGTTGGCACTCTCCTCTAAATAAATGATTTTATCCATATATTTCTAGCTTTATATTATTCTAGCTTCATTTACTAATTTTAGTTCTGAGAATGAAAATAGGCAGCTCTGTCACACCCATTTTGCTACCTCCCATACAAGTATATCTATTTAATAAAATTTAATTTTTCCGCAATGAATATGAAAAATATGTAAAAATCGACATGCCTGTCTTTTTGTGGTACTCTTTATACGAATTGCAAGCTTTACTCATATGTTAACAGATTGATATATTCCATTCGGCTCCATTAAATACGGTGCAAATTTGCTCGCAACAAGTATTTAGTAAACTTAGTTCAGAAAATGAAAATGTTCCGAAGGTGCATCACATACTTAAATATTAGCTGATTTAAATCTGTTACTCTTTAATTTCTAAGCGGAGTGTAGCAAGTTGTAATAACTAAGTCCAGTAAGTTATAATTTTGTCTCTTTTATTGCACTTTAATTCAAAGCATATGTTGATAAGAACGTTGCTTTTTACTATTATCTTCCTGACACTGCACACTTTTGTTTGAAGGTAATTATGAGTCAGTTCACCTAACTGAACAATGTTGTTTTTTAATGTAATAATAAAAAGTATATTTTTTCTTATATATAAACATAAATAAATAAAGTAAATGGAAGGAAACTTGGTATGAAATTTTGGTTATAAAACATATTAAAATGTAAGAAATCTCACTTAATTTTGACAAACCGTGATAAGCTGCAATATGAAGTTTTCGATTTAAAACGTCTAGAAATCAGGCATCTTGAAGGACTTTGTGTTTTTATGCGGAGATAGTTGTTATTTAAATATTGTTTAACACAACCGGTTGACACGATTAAATTCAACATTCGTTTTTTAAATTTATCGCTTGTTAAATCAAAGTAGTTGAATCACCAAAGCAGTACAAAAATCATACCCTTTATATCTTCGTCAGGAACAATGAAGCTAATGATTTGATATGGCAAAATTGCAACGCCCAGAATGAAGTGTTTGAAATATAGGGTGGGCCATAAGGGTGTTGGTGGTTTAAATATTCAATTAAAAAAAAACTACAAAACATAAAAAAAATATATTTGTATTTTTAAAAAGTAGAAGCATGGACATTTTTAAGACTTAAAAATAATGTTGTCCAAATGGCCTCCCTCGGCTGCTTGACACTCTTGGAACCGAAGTCGCAAATTGTGGAAAACTCGTTGAAAAGTTGTTCTCAGTATTTTGTTACTTTCCTGAATAATGTTCCTCTTCAACTGCTGTAAATTGGTCGGATTATTCTCGTAGACTACCGATGTGAGGTAGCCCCATAGATAATAATCGCATGGAGAGAGATCGGGGCTACGTGGGGGCCATTCAATATCCCCCCTTTTCGAAATGAGTTTTCCAGGAAAAACATTTTTCAGCAGCTCTATGGATACCCTAGCCGTATGACATGTGGCCCCATCCTGTTGAAACCACATCCTCGAGGTATTGCCTTGAAGTTCTTGCAAAGCTGGCACCAAAAAGTCTGCTAGCATGTTGCAATAATTGTTCGCTCTAACCGTCATCGCCTGCCCTCTTTCGTCCTCAAAAAAGTATGGTGCAATAATACCGATTGACGTTATCCCAGCCCACACGACAAGCTTAGGGCTGTGAAGTGGACTTTCATGCAAGCGTCGGGGATTAGTCTCGGACCAGAACCGACAATTTTGCTTGTTCACATGGCCATTAAGGTGAAAATTGGCCTCATCACTAAAAATCACGTTGTTGAAATTGTTGAACCGCTCTAGCATCAAATTGACAAAGTTAAGTCGGTTATTGACATCATCGGGTTTTAATTCTTGGACTATCTGAATCTTGTAAGCCTTCAAACCATCTTCAAACCATGTAACATCTACGTTTTGACCAAATACGCTTCATGAATTGATTGAGCGATTGACCGGGCTGGCAAGTGGAAACGGTAACTGTCGTAAATCTTTTTGCAACTTCTTCAAACTTTTCACAGCCTATTAGTTTCCCAGATCGTAGCCGGGAGCTGTATATGGTGACTCAAATTGCAAATTGAGCAAATTTATCTAAATTTGATTTTCAGTAACTTGGCCGAAATTCTATCCTGATTCAATTTGAATAACAAATTCGTTGATCGTAGCCCATTATTAGAACTTCTTGAACACAACGCAACAAACTGGAATATTTGAATATGGACTTTGATTGATTCCTATATTCTGTTGGCGTAACAGTGCTTACAAATTTTGGATTTACTGTGAAGGTCCGAAATATGAGTGATTTCTTAACCTCCCTATTTTGGATATACTGTGCCATAAGTTCGAATATAGTGTAAAATGTATGCAGTAAAATCTTCTCAGTAAAGTATTTGTCTTGAAGATATCAAGATATCTTGCGGTGATATACGGAAAATTTATAAGTTGGAGTATGTTTGAGACTCTTCCCAATGATTTACTATTATTAGATGTCGTTCTTATTAGATGTCGGCTTAAACACGACGCAATGGAAGATTTCGCGTCGAACCACCTCCAAGCTATAATGCAAAACATACGTATTGGGGCTCCCGAATAATCTCCACCAGGGGTAGGCAATTGTACGACTGCTTAATGTTACAGAATGAAGAATTGGATTTCATCTCACCTGAACAACCAATCTACTGGCCATCGGACCGAAATAACAAGAACAAAAATATCAGCCCAAACTATCTTAAAATGATCACCTATCATTCTCCAGTTATTATATCTTTGTTCGAAACCCCAATGGAAATTGAAGGGCTAGTAAGACTAACGTCTTACAGAACAAATTGGCTTTCGTACAAGAAATATACCTATATAAATAGTCATTTCAACGTGAACTGTCATCTCGAAAATGAGGCGGACATCGATAATACACTTTCAGAATTCTGTACCACTCTGAAAGAAGCTGCCTACCACGTCACACCTACTTGCCAATTAAAGAAGATGTAGAAGAGAATGTCAGAAAAGAAGATCTCCAAACTCAAAACTTGGACTGGGGACAGCAGTAGCTAAATTAAAGTCCGCACTGAAAAAAGCAGATGTACGGAACACCTCCAATTATGTCAAATGTTTATCCCATACATACATAAACGGAGACTGGGCCATATCAGATGATGAAAAGTCAACGGTTTTTACTAAACACTTGGAACGAGTGGAAAGGCCAAATGAACAATTTTGTTCCCCGTGATGACCGTAACACCATACAGACCGCCTTGGTCAACCTACACACAGACGTGAACGAAATTCTAGACCTAATTAAGAATCTTAGGCGGAATAAGGCGCCGGGCATCGACTTAATTACAACCAAAATGCTTTTAGAATTGCCCTTTATTTCATTAGAACATCTGGTGAAAATATTCAATCAATTACTGAGATAGGATATTTCCCATAAGCATGGAAAATGCGTCATCACTATGGTATTGAAACCAAGAAACCATAAAACATTACCTTTCTGCTATAGACCAATAAGCCTACTTTCGAGTATTTCCAAGCTATTCGAAAAAACAGTTCTGCTCAAGATCAAACTTTTTCTCTCATCGAATAATATAATTCTCGACCACCAGTTTGGATTTAGGAAAGGACACAACACAATAGAACAGATTAATCGCTTCACTAGCACAATAAGGCATTCATTTGAACGCAGGGAATATTACTGTGCCGTATTTCTAGACGTTGTTGAAGCTTTCGATAAAGTTTGGCATGATGGTCTAATGTTCAAAATTAGAAAGCATCTGCTGGGAAATATGCACGCACTTCTTCAATCATACCTGGACGGTATAAAGTATAGTGTAAAGTATGGTGGCTACTACACGGATAATTACTCTATATTGGCAGGCGTTCCTCGAGGGAGTGTCCTTGGCCCTTTATTGTACCTTACCTTTGCTGGTGATATTCCGGTTGACCCTGAATCCTCACACTAACTTTCGCAGACGATACTGCAATAATGTGCTGTCACAAGGATCCAAACCAGGCAGCAAATACACTCCAAATTCATCTCAAACACGTTGAGAAATGGCTCATTGATTGGAAAATAAGAATACACGAAAGTAAATGTAGACAAGTAACATTTACACTAAACCTCAACACGTGCCCAGCTCTCAGGCTCAATAATTTCGTCATTCCTCAGAGCTCATGCATGCATAAACTATCAAAAGCGTCCGGAAATCAGTATAACGACATCAGCATCCATTTTGATACCATCACCTTGAGGAATGAAAATACATGCAATTTGATACGGCAAAAATGTAACACCCAAAGCAAATCCGTTCCACGACTTTCAAAGTCGATTGAGCGATGTCCACCTGTCAGGCTGGTAGACACGATTACAGTGTTAAATCTTTATTAAACTTATAATAAGCACAGCCTATTTCTGCCAAAGCATTATCGGAGATTGTAAATGGACTATATCAATCTACACTTTCTGGTAGCTCCTATAGAAATTGATCGCTTTTCTAAAGCTCAATCTCTTCTCTACGTATACACCCCTGTCTTTCAAAAAGTT
>JAHXMU010017808.1:0-11564 GCA_019455685.1 Philornis downsi
CCAATCGCATCGTCGGATACTATTTAATGGAATTGATGATTCATGAAACCCAAAATATACCTGGTACTTTAAACTCTTCTTTCTGGATGTTGCATTTTTGTATTCATTTCTATATGTACCCTTATTTTTATGGGCTGTTCCTTAAAAGCGTAACACAAAGAAGAAGATATTTTGGAAATAGATATTTCCTACGTATTACTACAGCTTTCTGGCTTCATTAGATTGTGTTTTAATACTAATATTGTTCATAACATTTAAAATACATCCCATAAATGTAATTTACACTTTACACTTTAAATTTTAGTTGTTATTTCATTAGATTTACATTTCGTAACTTCTGGGAACAATGTTGGAATTGTATTTCCAAGTTTCCACACATGTAGGAAAGATTTGAATCCAGATATTCAAACTAAAAATGTATTGAATCAACAGTGCTGGCACCGATCTTCTATTGAGATTGAAATGATGCTGAAGCAAATACTAAGCGTGCCTGGAGCAAAGTATATTATTAAATATATAGCATACCTTAGGGGTTTATTTGAAATTGTTAACTAACTACGTTAGTTTCATACGGTCAAACCAGATTGCACAACAAAAGTTGGTTTGAATCGAATCGAATAACTTTTTCTACCTGTGAATCGAATAATGAACCAAACCAATGCTTCCAAGAAAATTCTGAATCGAACAGAAAACCGTAAGGCGACGTACAATCCGTGACGCAGCTCATGTCCATTAGATTTCATATGAATGTTGTGCTTTGCCACAGTTACATCGATATTTTTTTGATGAAGTAAAAATGGGCCAACTGCAGAAAGCTGTTGTATCGTGCTCTTGGTAAACTAAATTTTGAGAATGTAAATGTACCTCATCGAATCCCTAATTTGCAGATTTTAGTTATTCTACTTTCAATCCTGTGTTATGTTGTGTGTTATGAAAAAGGGTAAAGTTTAAAAAGATAGACCGTGTATTCATGCCCTCTCTGGTAACTCCCATAAAAATTATATAATTTAACAAATATATTCTTCGCTTCATATCTTCCGTTTGATTTACTTGAGAAAGTTTAATGCTTTAATTTGGAATATTTTTTGCCCCGTTGCCTGTTAAGTTACCCCCTAAACTTTTGAACCAACGGAAAGAACGCTGACTGATAGTATATGTAAATCAGAGCCCCACATTGAAATTTCTGTAGTGGTTTCAGATTCAATTGAGCTTTTTTAACTGCGAATATAACCTTTTTATAGTTAGAGAATTCTTGCAAATAAAGATAAAAACCTTCAAAAAAATCTTCGAAAAGTTTTACATAAAGCTTAGAATCTGTATATCCGAACTGGTAGGGTTTCTTCCCGTGTCAATTGATGCCCATCATATATTGCTGTTAATTATCGAATAGATAGCAAAAACTTTAGGATGATATTGAACAAAATTGATTATTTGAATTATAGTATCTCTGACAGTGTATCGACTAATTGGCGGTAAGAGTGTTTGTCAAAGACATTCAAGTCGTACAAAATGTTTTTTCCCGTTTTCCGTTTATAATTTATTATTTATTACTTTTCATCAATAAGCGCGGTCCCCTAAATAGGAATTTTATAACGGACGTTTTTTTTTGTATCACTATTATCAACTATCAACCCATAATCTATATTGCTTTTCATAAATGTCTTAATGAATTAATTATGAAATCATTGGAAAAATTCTAAAATAGTTCTTATACCTATTTAACCGATTTTGCCCAATTACTAAATGTCTTGCTTTGATCAAACATTTGGTCTGACTGTGGCAGACAATGTAATATACTTTCAGGCGGTTTTTGTAAGTTTTTATAATGGGGATTATGGCCTCGCATTGTTCACTGATTGTATACATACTGCAGTAGTAAGACCGATAATGTTGTATGGAGTTATCGTCTGGTGGAAGGCTCCTGAAGGCTTCGCACCATCCCATCCGATGCACTAAATGTAATTTTGCATTTACTACTCCTGGTCACAATTAGTATGCAGACTACCGCAGTTCCGGCAGTAAGACTAAGAGAGCTGTCACAGTGGTTATGGTCACAGTGTGATCCTCAACATGGTGCCTGACATAACAAGCACTATTGCCATATACTTATACCAGATAGGAAAAGTAAAACTCCTGGTATAAGACTGTATGTCGACTTCTGCACTGACGCCTCAAAATTAAATGATCAGGTAGGTTACGGGGTCTACCCCAAAGACCTAGGGCTAAGCATAGTAAGAAGACTTAAACATAAACCGCTGTCGCTGTCAAGACCCGACGTCACATTACTTGTATCCGTCATGACGGGGCTCTGTCTGATTGGAAGAGATGCAGTGAGACTGAAAGTTGCGACTAGTGGCTTCTGCATAGGCTGTGGGGATGAAAAGGATGAGGAGTCTATGGAACAATCCGCTGAACAGGCGTGGATCAACGCTGGGCTCTTATTTCTTTAGGGACTTAGGAGATCTGGGTGGTATAGATTTTGTACGACTTAAGAGCTTCGTGAACAGCTCAGGATGGTTCAACGGGGGAAACTAGGGACATCCATATCTCTAATTTCCGTGGTATCACAATGGACTTTACAGTCTAAGTTAGTCTATCTATTCAGACTGTCACACTGACCTAACCTAACCTAACCTATAATGGGAACAATATTGGTATACCTCGTCTTTTGAGAGATGTGGAAAAATTGTGTTCTGGCATCATATACCAATCCGTAATATTTCGGGTTATCCATTTTTCGGTTTCAAAAGTAAAGTTAAAAAAAAAACTCACACACTTAAAGCTATGATTTCGATGAAACTTATACTTCAATATGATGTTTGGCCATTATGTACGAAATACAATGTCATGTTGGTTTTCAAATGCTCCGACGTTTGGGGATTATACCTGTAGAGGGAGTCAAATCACATGAACTTGGTACCCAATTAACGTCGTCAAAACGTGAAGTTACACTTTCTGGAAACTTCTCATGCAGTAAACACAAAACATTGAATTGATGGTAATGGTTCCTCCAGCAGTACGTACATTGCGTTAATGCACCGGTTTGACCACATCTATAACTTCTTTATAATCTTGCCAATTCCTTGCATAGTAGGTCTATTATAATAACCATAATCACTCCGTAATGCACGAAAAATGTTATCGTTTGAACCACCATTTTTGTTGTAAGTTTTAACCATATTTACGTGTTCTTCGTTTGTTAATGTAAATGGCAAACCTTTCACTAAATAAAGAGATGATTTATTAAGAGCTGACAGCCTTGCCAGACTGACGGTTTTGGAACCACTAAATGGATAACCCATACTTATGAGAATTTTACAAGAAGTGTGATTCGGTGGTTGTGGCGCATAGGTGATTCTGCAATATTCTTGGTATGAACAAAAACAGTAGAAAATGCGAATCAGTCTGCCCGCGACGATTCGAACTCTTTCGTTTGGAAGGACGCAAGTGCTTAAATACGTATATGTCATCACAAACTTTTCCTCAGCGATGAAGCCCATTTCTTACTCGTCAACAAACAAAATTGTCGCATATGGGAATCTGAGAACACAGAAGTAATTGTTGAAAAGCCATTGCATTTGGAAAAAGTGACTGTTTGGTGCGCAGTATGGTCTGAAGGTGTCATTGAACCGTATTTTTACAAAAATGACGCTGGAGAAATCTCCAATGGATCCACAACTGCAGCCATTTAAATGACATTATATTTCGTTCATAAGGCAAGGTCCAAGCATTACAAAGAAATATATGTTTCATCAAAATCATAGCGTTATGTGTGTTTCATTTAACTTTACTTAAGATCCCTAGAAGCGCTCCATAGTGGCTGAATTCTACTGACTGGCATACCACCCACGCCTAGCGGATTTGTTGCGTACACTCATTATAATAAACAAATATACATTTTCTGTTAAGACACCCTGTATTTGTCGACTGAAAAAAGAGCCAAGTCGATATATACGCACTGATATTGCACGACTAGTCAGCACATCATCCACGATTCTATGGAGCGCAATCTATGGTGAAGGGCGCAGAAGGTTTGGCCTGTCTGAAATTACTGCCCTTTTTATGTTTTGTTAATTATCATTTTGTCACCAGCTGATATTTGGCAAGATTTCAAATATATACTTTGACGTATTATGCTAAGAAAATTGTCAAATTCTTTGTTTTTCACTCGGTACAAGGTAATTCCACCAAAATATATTTATGGTGTCAAATAGTGTTTACAAAATCTCACAATATATTTTCCTAAAAATTGCAGCAGCGCAAACATAATGTATTTTTAGTTGGTAATTTCGCAGGTATTTTCTATACGGTTTGAATACATCTGGTCGCGAAAAAAAAGAACGTATACTGGTGATAACAGCAGGGTAATCGAAGCCCAAAAATGCTGACGGCCGCCGCAGGTAATGTTTAGGTACTGGCCATCTGCGGTATTGCCTTTAGTCTTCTTGCTTGCAAAACTTTATAATACTTCTAAGAAAGGTGTTAACATTTCCGTTCTATTCGAAGGCTATTCCTTCACATTGCACCGGCCTTTCACCGTACTAGTGGTAAACAGATTTTTTCTTTGAATTTTATTACTATTTCTATTAGTTGTTGGAGTTTGCGTTCTCCCTCCCCCTGTTTGTTTTTGACTTCTGCCCGAAGTTAATAACGAAAGTTTAAAGAAGCTGATATCGGTGAAAAGGAGTAACAAAAACTTTTCTTTACACAGAATACAAACGCAGCGGAGGACACTCTGCGCTCCAGTAGAGTAACATCAATAAAAATGTTTACGAATGTGAAAAAATAACTTTTTAATTAACGCCAACTTTGTAAATTTATGCAATACCAGTCCCGAAACTTAACAACTCATTAAAGTTAATTTTCGTATTGCATGTTTAACGGCAATTTTCATTATTTCTTTGTTTGTGTGCCATTGGGGGTTCACCTTAAATTCGTTATTGAATTTGGCTCGGAGGTGTTAAATTTGGCATTGAATCACAAAAATTATTATCGGTTTTAATTGGAAAATAATTTCATTGCAGAAATGTGTAATGAATCGAACAAGGTATGAACACTTGCGCAATAAATTATTGACCGATTTTCATGTACAACTGAGTATAAATGCACAATATGGCACACAGGCGGTATTTAAAGCAAAGCCAAATTAATATCATTTGGTCAGCTACAAAATATGGCCTAAATGAGGGACATTTAGTTTAAGATAATTTGACCCATCAAAATAATTAGTAGTTCAGTGGTACACACACATACGCACACACATTTAACATTCTGGTCAGCATTGACAATTAATTCAATTGATAGTTTTGTGCTCTGATTGAATGTGTACTGATGATGAAAGCCCGCTGAGTGTGAGAACCTCTCCAATATGCCATCCATGGAATGTTTTTAAACTTTAATGCCAGTCTTTTTTCTGAAAAAGTTTGAGTTTAAGTTTGAATATGGCCACCTCTCTGACTGGTTTGAAATCGGTTCATAAAACTGCCTGATTTCAGGAATCAGTTTGAAATCATAGACGTTAAATTCACTTATACAATACGATTTACTCAAATAAAGCATGATTTTAATTCATTCTTACAGCGTGTTTGATTCAGCGTGCAGAACAAGCAATTTCTGTACTTTTATCGAGCTTTTCTAATCTGCAAAACCGTCTGATAATGAAGCCGTTGAGATGTTGGATGCATATAAACATTTACAATACTCTCCGAGCCGATTTTTTTCATTTTCAAATGAAAATTGCAAAAAAACACTAAACTTTTTGATTTTTTACAAAATTATTATTTTTTTTTTTATCAACTCTTGATTTAACACCAATTTATAAGAAGAGAATATCGGTTTTTTTTGAACATTCACTTGTTTACTATTGTGGCCCAATGATATGCCCAATTGTTAGTATCAATTACTCTGGTGATTTTGGTGATTTTATAGTGTGTGATTTGCGTAAACAAAGAAGTTGCATTAAATTTTGTATTCGAAATGAAATTTCTACTGAGAACATGTTTGAATGGAATTTATCGGGTACAAATATTCACAAGCGGCAAAACAGTTCAAAGAAGGGTGAGAACGAATTGAATATGAAGAGCGACCTGCAATGCCATCAACGTCTACCGATGAATGTCACGTCCAACAAATTGTGGCTGATGATGCTGGCTTTTCAGAGGAATTGGACAATTCCATTTTAAAAGATATTGTGGCATTGCACGCATCATATCTTGGTTGGTACTAAAAACACTCAATTCTGTTGAAAAATACCATCATGTAAAGACCAGGATGAGATGATTTATGGTTAGCAGCACGTTATATAATGCATTAGTAAGGGGGATAAGACTTGGATAAATGCTTATAATTCGTCAACAACCAATAGAGCAAATATAGTGACGAATTTGAAATAAGGCAGGAATATTATTTGAGTGTTAGTCGTCGTTATTCGCAAATACACATTGAAAACGATAAAACTGATTCGGAATGAAGATACTTAAAAGAAGGTGTGTACAGTAAAGTACAGAATAGCCTAGCATAATAAACATCACAACTACGACTTGTTCCTCTTTTCCTAATTTCACACAAACATACGAAATATAAAACATTAGACAGCAATTCTTTTTCCATACATTTAACTTCCATCGTGGAACGTACGTGCACACGAGTAGTGTTGTGAATTTGTTCTTTTTCGCTAAATGTAGTTTGCATTCAATCTGTATAGTTAACAAATTTTGATTTAGTGTTGAGCTTTTTATTCGTATATTCATCAGAAAATTTTGGCTAATTTCACTACGTGGTTTATTACCAGCTAAGAAAGTCTAATTCAATTTAGATTTACCATTAACTATCCCTACAGTCCTTTTTTGTTATTCTTGGGGTAATACTATCCGTACAGTTACACCTAACTATGAGTTTTTTTTTTTTTTTGGTATACATTAGAGATTTGCTAAGGTAGGTAAGGTAAGGCTGAATAAAGATGGACCACATTGTTACGCCCATTAAAGTATTTCCCGATTTAACTCATATATTCTTAAGTTCATATACTCTTTACAGTTACAATAAATTGTTTTAAATTGGGTACTTATTAGGGGTTGGTTAAGGTAGTGTCTAAGAACGAAAATGGACAACATTGTCACGTTCACTAATAAATTTTGGGCGATTTTACGAAATTAAATGTTTTCCCTATAACTCCTGGCTAGTAAACTGGAGCAATCCACATTTTTGTTAATTGTATTGCTTTATAGAGTCCGGCAAAATTTGAGAAATATCTGCTAAAAAACTGGCCGCCTTGTGGCACCTCCCAAATAAGTGGCCGATATATCACATATATCTTTCATGCAGTTGCATTGAATTTAGCCAAATTTGTCACACGACATGCGATTGATAAACTAAGTTCAGAGAGTGAAAATGCAGTACCACCTATAAAACTCTCCGTAGCTTCGAGCAAACTTAATGCATCCAATGTTTGAGGGAATATTTATATTGCGCCTAAAAGAACGTAATGGTATTTATATGTAAAGGTCATTGACATTGATTTCATATGGCTGAGAAAGGCAAACGAAAATGGCATCAAACTCGTATCAAAAAAAAGCCTACTAGTCAAACATTTTATCTTTTGGAGCCAGAATAAAGCTGGTTGGTAATTTAACCTCTATGATAAATATTTAACCTCTATACCCTGTAGCCTAAAAAGTTTGGGATT
The DNA here is from genome assembly GCA_019455685.1 of Philornis downsi. Lineage (NCBI taxonomy): Eukaryota > Metazoa > Arthropoda > Insecta > Diptera > Muscidae > Philornis > Philornis downsi. The sequence continues at coordinate 7,685 of JAHXMU010017808.1, forward strand.
GACAGATGGCTTTTCAACACTATTACTGTCATTATTGTTCATAACATTCCTTAGCACTTAGTACAGTCAAATATTTTGCCAGATTATAGAAGGAATTTCTCAATGATCTGTTTTGCCCTTTTTCCGTGTAACTCGTAATTCGTAGACTACTGCAAGCTAAATTATTGTTCATTATACAGGGTGGGCCATAAGGGTGTTGGCGGTTTAAATATTCAATTAAAAAAAAAAAACTACGAAACATAAAAAAAATATATTTGTGTTTTTAAAAAGTAGAAGCATGGGAATTTTTAAGACTTAAAAATAATGTTGTCCAAATGGCTTCCCTCGGCTGCTTGACACTCTTGGAACCGAAATCGCAAATTTTGGAAAACTCGTTGGAAAGTTGTTCTCGGTATTTTGTTACTTTCCTGAATAATGTTCCTCTTCAACTGCTCTAAATTGGTCGGATTATTGTCGTAGACTACCGATTTGAGGTAGCCCCATAGAAAATAATCGCATGGAGAGAGATCGGGGCTACGTGGGGTCCATTCAATATCCCCCCTTTTCGAAATGAGTTTTCCAGGAAAAACATTTTTCAGCAGCTCTAGTCGTATGACATGTGGCCCCATCCTGTTGAAACCACATCCTCGAGGTATTACCTTGAAGTTCCTGCAAAGCTGGCACCAAAAAGTCTGCTAGCATGTTGCAATAATTGTTCGCTCTAACCGTCGTGAACTGAAACACGAACACGCTCCACAATGTTGGCTGATCTTGCAGAAACTGGGCGACCACGAACCGTAATTGGTACTGTTGAGCCGGTTGTTTCGAACATTCTGATCCATTTTCGTATCACATTTTCGCTTGGAACTTCACTTAAATCGTGTAAACGGTGTTCATGCCGATACAAACGTCGTGCAGTAATCACTGATTTATTGTTTTCGTAATACGCTCGGACACAAAATGCACGCTGCACTCCCGTGTACGGCTCCATGGCGACTAAATTTCCAGGAAGCGGCGCAGCGAACAACATATCTCCCCGCCACCCCGCGCCGCGCGTTACCGAGAAATTGAAGAATTAAATCGCCAACACTCATATGGCCCACCCTGTATTACTCTATAAAGCTGTGAAGAACATACCGTTTAACCGCGCAATGATTAGTATACGCGAATTTCGTTCGAATGATTCCGGTTTCAATTCCGCATACAACCATCTATCATTATTTGAGCGGCGGTCACCGCGATGTCTCTGACGGACACTTTGATTAGTCGAATAATTCGCAACTGTAATGTTTGGAATCGCCGTTAATTTGTAGATCCCGTTGAGCGAGTCCAAAAATAGAATGCGTGTAAGCTCAATGAATGTGAGAAACTCTCCTATATCTTATTCATGAGATGCAAGGAAATTTGTTTGTTATGATAACTCCCATACAAATAGCCGATATAACTCATACATTCATAATCACATATTTTTCAACAATTTGTACTGACTTCAGTGAAATATAGCACACATCATGCGTCTGACACATGAGAATCAAACTGGATGACATTGTCATCCCCCATGCAAATTGGCCGATTTGATGAAATTTAATTTTTCTACTGTAGTCACTAATTTATAGACTACAGTAATTTTTGTCAATTTTATTGCTTCTACTGTTTGGAAAAATAAGGAGTTTCGATTATAATTTGATTCAGTTCAGACGTGTGATGTTTGCTATCAAATTAAGAAAAAAAAAGATTTTGGAATTTTGTTTCTATGTACGAGTATAAAATTTCTAAGAACAAATTAAAAACTTTCCAATTTATTTTAATAACGAATCGGCAAATCTCATTGGTAACTGGTGATGGACGAACCATCTCATGCTGCGGAATAAACTCTTGCCCGATAAGAATTTAATCGGAACAAAAAGATAGATGCAAAGCTTAGGTCAGTTACTGAAAGACGCTTGTTTCCAAGATGGACTTTCTTCAGCAAATGAAGGCGTAGGACTCTACAAGAATTCTGGGAATTTAACGGGCCATTACTAAGGGAAAAGTTTCGGTAACTGAGAACATTTGTTTTCCAGATCAAACATCCGCTCATGGACAATCCAGAGAAGATATTTTTAACACCAAATCAATGGACTATGAAGATTTTTCATTATCTGATGAAGTGACATTTCAGTTGGCCACAGACAAGAGGGCAAGATTCGCAAAATACAAGGCAGATTCCAATATAAATAATGGTAAGCCTGAGTCAACTGGCAGAGCGAATAGATTTAGTATCCTAGGAGAACTGCAATTTGCGACCGATTGTTTTTCCAAGGCTACACAAAATCGCAAAAATATTAATAGATAAAAACATGTAAAAGACTATGGCGGATCGTTCTCTCCACCAATTTTCGTATATAATGTTAACGTATATGACTCCTTGTTGACCAGCTGAAAAATAAAAATATTATATACAAAATTGTAAATTCAGGAAAATATAAAAGCAAATTATATGTAAAAGATGCTTTGGTTCATACCGATATGATGAATCAGCTAAAGAAGAACAATATTGAATCATATTCATACACCCTGAAAGAATTAAAAAAAAACTAGTTTGGTCTTAAGACGTGTTTACTACAACACTGATCTAAACTTAATCAAGGAGGAAATTGACATGGTTGCTCCCAACACAGTTTCAAAATTTATGACTAACTATTCTAGAAAAAGTAAGTTAGATACTGAATTGTTTTTGGTAACCCTATCCCCGGTAAATCGCCTACGGAAATTATTGCTACGAAATACCTTTTAAATCAGAGAATTTTCTGGGAATTGCCCAGAGCAAACGCAAAAATTTGTTAATGTTGACGGTGTCAGTGGTGGAGGCACTTGTCCCGCAATTGTAACAAGAAGTTTGTTTGTGTTAAATCCAAAGAAGGTCATGGTCCGGGTGAGAGCAAACTTGAGAAAAGTAATGATTCACTTTCTTATTATGCAAATTGTAAAGTGGAAGGACATACATCCAACTATAGAGGCCGCCCAATCTACAAGAAATATGTAGATATGAGGAAAACACTGATAAATCAGGCTAGAGAAAGAAGACCAATTGCTTCCAATAATGTTTTACGAGCTGTTGATTCATCCATAGTATCTGGTGTTGCTTATGCTGACTTACTTAATAATACAAATATGTTTCAAAGTCCATCTGGTATGTCAAAACCACAAGTAATTCAGGATTTTCTAAAGATTCCAAAAATTCTTTGCCAACCTGTTAATTTGGAACAAAAAATTGAGCACATTATTAACAATTATAAGAAACTTGCAAAAGACGATGCTAAAAACGACTGTCTGCGTCTTATGGAGGAAGTTAAGTGTTATTATGGTCCGTAATCGTATCAGTTTCATGACATATAACGAAAGATCTTTGATTGAAACAAGTAGAAAGATCTATAATACTTTAAGAGTTAAAAACATTGATATAGCATTCGTTCAAGAAACCCATTTAAGGAAGGACCAGAAAATTTTTTTTGGAGGGCTACACATTTGTTATGGACAACAGTCAATTAGGTAAATTTGGATCCCCAGTTTGAGTTTTCCAAATACATTCATAAATTTTACCATTTTAGTTGATAATTCTAAAAAGAATTTGCTTTTGGGATCGGTGTATATACCCTGTAATAGTAACCAAAACCACTTTTTGGACGGTCTGTCAATAATTTCCAGATTTTCCCAAAACTTTGATGGCGAGTTTATTGATGAAGACTTTAACTCCAAACATAGCTCATGGGACGATTCTTGCGACAATCTGAATAGAACTGTATTTTTTAATTGGCTCCAACAAAATTCATTAAGTTTTATTCGAATGTCAGGTTCAATCTTCCCTGGACCATTTCTTGTCAGTCCGAACTTGCTTCATTCAGATAATGAAAATGTTCGT
>JAHXMU010017813.1:0-10729 GCA_019455685.1 Philornis downsi
AAAAACTCTGAATCTTATTGTAAGCAAATAAAATTTCTAATTTTTCTGGTCATTTCTTGTACAGAACTGAAAGAGTTTACACAAGAAGTGAAAAGGCTCTTTGATGTTTCCATAACATTTGATCATGATTTCTATTTCAAAACCACCTCGTCCAAAGAGTTAAGTCAAGTGCGAAAGGATATAATGTCGGATATTCATAAGAAGATGAGAGCATTTGTGATGATTTTTGGATGGTTGGACGTGGTCAGCCTTTTCATGTTCACATTTATTATAATAAAGTAGGGAAATGGGTAATCTAATGGTATAACGAAATTATTTTCAAATTGTAACTTTTCGCACAGAGCCATCTATTTCCGTTTAAAGTATATTAATAATCCGGGCTATCAGAATTGTTATATATCCAAAGACTTTATGGAAATCGATGATAATCGCAGGAACATGCAAATGGAGACGGCTTTGCCTTTGACTTTTGTGGAGAGGTTGAAATATCCCAGGGTAAGTATTTTTACTCATATAGCTTATTTAATTTTCGTTAATATTGTTTTTGAACTTTTTCCATTTTTAGTTAACCGATTGCAGGTTGACCCACAAAGAATGGCTGGACATAGCCCGTTCTGGCGTATTTTTGACCATATCCAGCATTCAGCTGTTTTGTATTTGCTTTGCCGACTACAGTCTTTTTTGGTTATTGGCTATGATTTCCTATTATGGACATAAACAAATGGGATTTGAGAGTAGGTTTTGAAATTTAACATGAAAAATATTCTCATGCTGAGGTTGATTTATTTGTACTCTGTTTTAGTACCTCCTTACATCACTGTTGAAATTGAAGGGGGCGGCTTTGTAGGGGAAATATTCAGCGGCATCGTACACGCCTTTGAACCTGTTTCTCAGAATTATACTATGGATCCTCAATCATGTCTGCCAATGCCCAGGAGACCAAATTATGCTCAATATTATCTGATAGCAATGTTATGCCTGTTCTCCTGGTTGTTTCTATTTTGCCAACCCTACGGCTTACGACTGAGACACATTGTAATGCGTCTCTATTATCCGGATGTGGCCAAACAGAGGGCTATATGGCTATATAATCGAATCTTACTTAAGAGAAGTATAGTTACTGCGCAGTACAGTGCAGCTCTCTATAGCGTAGTCGGCTTTGTAATAAAGTTTGTTGGACTTAGTAACTATTCTAATACTCGCAACATGCTTGCTTATTTACATCAGTATTATAAACTAAAATGAAATATCAAGGACTTCTAATACCAGGCTTTCCTAATCGTACATTAGGGTAGTCTCCTCATTGATAATGTCTTTCGTAGTTGTCACTTACTATGCTATGGAGAAGTTCTGCTGTACTTAGAGGGAAATTCGGTAAAATATTTCATTTATTTGCCTTTTTGTTATCTGTGCAGTGACCTTCTTGAAATTGGCCAGACGTAAGGCAAGGATAACTTTTACCAAGAATAAATCAGGAGATGATTTTTCATGGTTAGATTGGTTAAGAGCCAAAACGGATGAGTGAGTTTAAAACACGAAGAGTTGAAGAGAAAAAAGGAAGTCCTCATTTCACTTTGATAAGTAATTGCATTTAAATCGGTGGTTTCAATTTTTTTTTTAATTCCAAGAGCCAATTTTCATCAAAAAGCTTCAGATAATATCATTCTTTCAAAATTTGTCTCCAAATGCAAATCTTAGTTTTGATTCATCTCTTAACTGAAAGTGAAATGTAGGAACTCATTAATTACTTGTATACATAGATTGCAGCTACAAATCACATCCATAATACTTGTATATCTGTAGGCATCAGGAAAATCGATTTAAGTAGATTTAGGACAAATACGATTTTATTCGTTATTACTAACAATTGTTATTCTGAAACATATTTAGGTACAATTTCAGTTACAATATTCCATGTAATTCGCAAGTTATAACAATTTTTCAAAACGCTGAGTTTTGATAGGTTACGTAATATCTTTAGTTAATAATTTTAGTAAGAACACATTTTTTGTTATTATTATTGTTTATGTTCTTAAGACACATATTGTGGTCTAAGAGCTATTTAAAAATTGTGTATATTTCGAAAGTTGCAACAGATTACCATAATAGCGATTTTTTGAAAAACGCTTAATATCTTAAAGCGGAAAATTTGTACAGGCTGGTGCATAAGCAACGTTAAGATTTGATCAGTGAATACATTTTTTGTTTAAGTCTTTTTTTTTGGTCTCTACAGAATTAACTAAACAATACTTGGGAAATTTATGATGGAAAGGCTCAGCACAGAACAAAGAACCAAAGTTGTTCAATTTTACTTTGAAAGTCTCATTCGATTATTCAGATCATATCGAAATTTCTTTCATGTTCGAAATGCTCCTAGTGCTCCAACAATTTACCGACTGGTTCAGCGTTTTGGGCAACAACGGTCTTTCGCGTGCTGGAAGACCTCGTGCAGTTCAAAATGAAGTGACCATTGCTCGAGTGCAAGCAGGTATTAAAGAAAACCCCGAAACTTCCACAAGGCGATGTTCATAGCAGTTGGAGATGGCTAGACGGTTTTTGCAAAGAATTTTACATATGTTACATCCTTTCCCATATAAGACGCAATTGGTACACGAGTTAAAATCAAATGATGCACAAGAACGTATTCAATGTAGTCGCCGTTAACGTTACTTATGCGCCACACTTTAGTTAAGTCGTTTTTCCTTGTAGGTACAGATATAATAATATCCACGGTTATTTGGGAGAGACGTGATTTCATCGACAGCCTGTGAACGTTGCCTCAAGCTTCATTCACACAGCCGCGACTGTCGTTTCGTTTGTTTTAAAAACAACCATAGATTCAGCAGTGACGATTTGGAGTCGATAAGATTTCTGTGACAGTACGGCCACACATGGACGTTTTCTTAATGACTTTAAAAAGAGTCTACGAACATTCGTTTTAGGGAATGCGTACTTCATATAAGAGTGCCACATTTGTGCGTTTACGAACGTCTTTGAAAACTTGCATACAAGGTTCATTGATTCATTAAAGCCCTTGTTGATGTTAAGGCTCTTAGGTTGTTAACTTGACATATTAGTATACTAATATCGTATAATATTTGGATGAAATCATAAATTGTCAACACTTCCAAAGACAGTCTCAAACCAATCTCCTTTGACTTTGACGTATTTTGATTATATAAAAATTACAACCAAAAAACTTATGTTTTAAATATAATGATGTCTTGAGGTATTAATATGTAAGTTCTTTTAAGCGGAAATTGCTGTTTGTGGTGTCATATCTAATGACAGGGATGGTTTGTTATTAAGAGTTTGGCACCACTTTAAAGGTTACTACCACCTCTGCTTGTCTCACAAGCGATAAAATAAATCGATGTGGAACAAAATGATCGTAAATTGGAAAATTGACAATACCTGGAAAAGCATACCATCAATTTATTTTGTTTAAAATTAGTTCAATTTGTTGTCAATAAACTGCTTAGTTTTCAAAATGGACAGCTTGTTTCCATAAAACGAATCACTCAATTCGTTCAAAAAGCCAACGAGTAACTATTTGTGTTCGTCTTTGTAATATGAATAGATTTTTGGTTTAAAGATCGTTTATTTTTATCACTCATTTCATTCGAAAAGCCAACGAGTAACTATTTGTGTTCGTCTTTGTAATTTTAATAGAATTTCGTTTAGAAGAGCTTTTTTTCTTGAGTAGAGTTACCAAAAAATATTACGGGTATTTGTGTGGGAACCAATATGAAGATTGTTGAAAAAATGTATATGGTAACATTGTCTTTAGAAAACTTTAGTTATTGAAGAAAACTTTCATCGTTTTTAAAAAAGCGTTTTTTAAAAATTAAGTTTTCGTCCACAGACGATTCGTTCGTCTACCGTCTTATGGAAATAGGCTGGGTGACTTTAAAGCTTCAAGGAATTACTAATCATACGCCATTTTAATTCGTTTTCAAAATAATATTACAAAAATGCACCTCAGTTCTAAGTTTTTTCGACAAAATATTTTATAAATATAGTGCGGATTTCGCAGAATGTCGAAACTTTTTCATATTACGTATAATGATAATTTAATAATGAAATAATAACAACTTATTAAATCCCCACCATCTTCAATTCTCAATGGTGTGCCTAGAAAACAACGTCTGTCAACAGAACGTCCATGTGTTACCTAAGCTAAAAAGTTTTGCTTCAAGCTTAAAACTTCGTCTTATATCCGCAAATTAAAAAAAATATGCGTGTGACCGGCCGTAAATTCTCGTTTAAATTGCTGCGATCGTCATGACGCTCTCGATTCACTTTGTACATTTTTTATTCCAACACCAACTACATTGGATTTGTAGCTACGAGGTTTCAGGAATACTTCAGCAACAGTCTGTCTAATGCGTGAATAACGCGAATAATCTCCATTGCAGGTATTACATTTGCCGTTTCCTCCTAGGCCAAAGAAAAGCCGACAAATGTTTGCTCTGTAGCGCTCCTGTGAATGAGTTAAATATTTGTTATAATTCCCATTTGTTTTGTTTAAATTAATTTTTCTTGTCTTTTACCTGACAACTAATAGGGATTGCCGAGTGCATTGTGAAACAATTGGTTGTAATGCCATCTACTGTAAAAATTGCTTTCAACAATCCAATAATATGTGTTGCATTTGCCACAAACCTGTGGATTATGGTGACCTAAGTGATTTATCGGAGGTTGAGTAAGTTTGCATCTAGATCTAAAGTTTACTTTGAATATAAATCGCATTGTTTAATAAAATCTCAAATTTCACAATCTCAAAGCCAATATTTATTTGTTAAAAAAAAACGTTACACATTTCATAGAAAGTGCTTTCCATATACAATATGAAAGTTGCATAAAAATGTGTAACGTAGTATCATTAACCATTGCAAGATGAAAGATTGTGACTTAAAGGGAGGTGTTTTGTCCTTATGACAAGGAAAAAATTTCACGAGGCATTGTTTGCTCGTGAAAACATTTCCTAGCATTGCCAGCTTTTCTTGTATTAGTTTCCAACACCGAAATCGGAATACCTTACGTTTTTACATCATAATGTTTTCAATAATATATTTGTAAAATTGTGAATTTTGCCTTTTTTTCAATATTATTTCATACTACTAGTTTATAAAGGTATAATTGTACATATTATGACTCACAAATGTAAGCTGTTTCAAATTCAGTGTTGGAAACCTACAAAAAAAAAAAAAAAGGTTGACGTTGCCATTTAACAAGGTTTTCACACAAAGATTAAAGCCTACTAAATTCTACTAAATTATTTTTGTAACCATTTACAGAGATTCTTCCGATGATCCAGATGTTATTCATATTAATGAAACGGATGACGAATGCTTAATTAAGAAATGGAATGAATATATTGATTAGGACATTTTTAAAATATTCCCCATATTTGAAGTTGTTTGAACATATTTTTTTAGTTTTAGCAATCTTTTGTAAATTCTTTATTGATTTTTTATTTGTTAAATTGATGAAAACTGGTTACCGTTTGGTTGTAAATGCATTAAGTTATGAATTATTTATAATAAATGTAAATATCTAAAATTATGATTATCATTTTGCATCTATAGGTTGGGGTGATTTCAAAGCCTTCATACATACTACAGATATTTCAAATTGTAGTTATATTTTTGGATCCATATATTGCGATGATCTTAAACTTTTAAACTTTTTCATAGCAATGAAACAGATGATGATTATTTAACTAAGAAATGGAATGAATATACTGATTTAGGGAATTTTAAAACACTTACGTTATTAAGAGTTGTTTAAAAACTATTTTGTGGATTTTATAGTTCTAACAATCTTTTAAAGTCTTCTAAACAAATGGTAAACGACTCTGTCGAAAAAGTAGTGGAAAGTCGGTTATTTAAAAAGCCTGCTTTAGGAGATTGTTAAAGCTATTTTTGTCACTAAGTTAGTATAATTGTTCTCAATACCAACTCGGATTATAAGCGCGATCACTTAATTTATTTACAGTGTTCGGAATTGTTAGTTCATTTCAAGTCTGTTTTGCAATTTTTATAACGAATAAAGATATTGAACAAAGAATTAGTTTTAATTAAAATTCATTGTATCGCCTCAGAATATTATAATTAAGTCAACGAATAGTCCGATCATCAAAATATTTTTCAAACACATTTTCCGAAAAATACTTCAGTTCTTGCTCGAATTCTTTTTTATGCTTTCCATTGACTGAAAACGGATACCTCGAAGTAATAATTTGAGTTTTGCACGTTGATATTTGTTGAGTTTTGGTCAGAAATTTGTACACAGTGATAGCCTTGTTTTGCAAAATCCTAGAACACTCTTTTTACAAATTTGGCCTTTTTCAATGAATTTGCTCTCGCAAAAGTCGCACAACGACCAGCTAATATTCGTTATTCATCGTCTGACCCTTTGACAAGAATTGCGAGTGCACAACACCGCGATAATCAAAGGAAACAGTCAACATTTCTTTGACTTTTGCTCGGCTTTGACGTTTTCGGGTTGAACTCAGTTGAAAGACGCCATATTATTGAGTGGCTTGCATGCCTAATTAATAAACCCATGTTGGGCTCATAAGGCGTAGCAAGGGGGGCTTAATCCCCCCAGAACTTCTTTAGCACCAAAGGCTTTCAAATTAGGTGTATTGAATGAATTTAATACGTCCGCCTCCAGAGAAAATTTATTGCCACACCAATGGTTGGGTCCTCAGCAACCTTTACGTAATTGAGGTTTTGAAGAAAATGCAGATTTTTCAGAACTAGTATCGCGGCAACGCATTCCATACCCAAACAATCGTATAAAATGGTATGAATTTATTTGTATGGCACAGAAGGTTCAGCGGTTATCTCTGTCAAAATGTTAACGACGATTTCCTGTCACCATTTCCTTCACTTTATTAGTGTTGACTTTAATTGACCGAGATAAACCTTCTACTATACCACTCATTTACAATTTACCACAATCATTCTTTAACATTTTTAGTGAATCGCCACACAAAATTCAATTTGCAATGCAAAATTTGAGACAAATTTTTTGTTCGATTTCGATTTTTTATTCATTATAAAAATCGCAATTGAGAAGAAGTGCCAAAATTGGGCACTGAAAACAAATTAAAAGACAGATCACACTTAAACTCCGCATGAATATAAAGGACAGTTGGACAAATTTAGCGATTTTAACTATCGTTTATGCAATTTTTTAAGTGGCCAATTCCGGGTAGTTTTTTTTTGGCAGAATGCATGTAAACAACATGCTGTAAGAAAATGTCAGAATTCTGAATTCTATACATGAAATTTAATGAATGAAGGATTGGAGGACAAGAAACACACGAAAATTCAGATAATATTTCTTCAAATTATAGCGTGATTTTACAATAAGTTTTAAGGTAAAATATTTCAATGCAAAAAGTGTTTATATAGACGCATTTCTATAGCAAATGATAAAACTTTTCAACATAAAGTGTCAATAAAGGTACATTTTCATAGAAAAATCGTCAATAAACACACTTTTCCATAAGCGAAACGTTTATAACGAGACTTTTGAATGGGAAAAGCGTCAATAAAGATACATTTTCAAAGGAAAGTTTATTAAAAGCATTTTTTTATAAGAAAATCGTCAATAAACACTCTTTTCGAAAGGAAAAGCGTCAATAAAGACACTTTTAAATAAGAAAAGCTTCAATAGAGATACATTTTTATAGGTAAATGTTGAGTAAAAACATTTTTCTGTAGGAAAAGCGTCAATTGAAATAGCATCAATAAAGACATACTCTCATAAGAAAAGCGTCAGTAGGAAAATACACTTTTCTATAGAAAAAGTATCAATAAATTAAAATTTTTCTAGTAAAAGCAGCAATAAGGACAGTTTTCTATACCAAAAGTGTCAATAAAGAAACTTGTCTGTGGGAAAAGCGTCAAAAAAAGAATTGCTATAGGGAAAACTTCAATAAAACTTTTGTGTAGGAAAAGCGTTAATAAAAACACTTTTTTATAAGAAAAATGTCGACGGTGTATTACGCTATGGTAATGTCAATATTATGTTCGAACGGTTTAAAACACGGTAACGGTGAGAAACCCAATCTGGCTAATGCGTTCTTGGCGAATGTTCATGCGCAATAATCGCTACAGAGTATGAAAATGCTATCAGTACAACGTTTATACAATTACTTGTATTTAATCAAAACTAAAAATTTTAAAGGTTGCCCGATTTTAATTAATTCATACCATTTTTAAAATAAAAACGGTCAGCGGCGCTAAATGTTCTTCTAATACCGATTCCCAATCCCTTCAACTTTCAAATTACGCCACAGCCAATTCGTCGTCGTTTCAAAAACTCAATTATAAATTGACATTTAGAACAAATGCTTTACACTCTAATTGTTAATAAATCCAGACGAATGTAATTAAAATTATACCATATTTTTTCAATAAAATTCATGGCTCCCTTTTGCAATTCTCTACCTCTCTATGCACGACAATATTTGCCTTACAAATGGACTGTGACCATCTTAACAAAATGCGATTCCTCTATACCAAAGGCTGATCGAGTGGTTGGTGGGAGGGAGGAGGGGAGGAAAACAAAACATCTGTCTGCCTACTTTTGTTTGGATAAAGTCATTTCAACACAAACATTACGAACGGAAACGCAAAGTGTTATAATTGGAAACCGCCACAAAAACAATTCAGTTGCATCAGATGTTTGTCAGGCAAACACTTGAGGATAAAGGGAGGAACAAACTATACATCACTTAAGGAAGGATAAGGAGGGTGGATATAGAGAGCTTGCATTGTGCGAAGTTCAATTCCAAATTATAGCATCAACAGTTAAAACAAAGATTTTGTATATTATAGAGTCCCTTCTGAGGGGGATATAACAAAGTAACAACAGCCACTGTTGTCTTTACAAAATAGGACGGATACATACAGTGCAATGGAAGGAGATATTGGATATACGAGTATAATCTAAACTGAAGTAGTTATTAAAGAGTTTTTTTTCCTATGAAACTGTGCAATTTAAAAATGCATTTGCCACTGTTGAAGATTTATTCTAAACCCATAAACGAATGCGAATGAACTAAAACTTTATGCAATAAATACAGTGTTAAATTTTTGTTAAATTGTTTCTTCTCTTAATATATTCTGGATTTAACAGTGGCACTAATTTTATTACCATAACTTTCCATATATACGAGTATATATAACATGCATTTTTATAAAAATTTGTAAAATAAAAAGAAAAAAAAAAAATAAAATATCATTAATAAAAAAAATCAATGACAGGGATGTTCAGTTGCCGGCTTGAAGAGCATATAGTTTTATACATATACACCTATACACGCCTATTCAGCTTTCCTAAGCCATGTTCAAAATTTGGTAAATAGCACAGTAAATAAACTAAATATTAGGTGCGCAACTAAGTTCTCGCTGTTTCTGTTTTATAAAAAAGTTTCTTTATTATAGAAACATGTTTACAAATGATTCATTGAAAGTATTGCCCATCGCTAGCTACTATTTTTCCCCATCTTTCTGGCATAGTTTGATTTCCGTCACGGTAAAACTGCTCATCTTCTGAGGCTATTCACGAATCTAGTCATTCCTTGATGTCGTCAGATGAGTGGAACTGCTGGTCAGCCAGACCGTGTGCACAATTTATGCATATCCTTATCATAATTTATTCTCCTGAAACGATTTATCTCCTTTATCATAACGGTCAATTCATTATTAAAGTCTCATAATGAAAATCATGTGATCACCTTCTATTTCTATTGAAAAAATACATGAATTTCACATAAAATGATTAAATTCACATAAAAATCACACGAATGTGATAACTTCAAGAGAAAATTTATATGGCTCAAACTAAAAATTAGAGAAGAAATTGGAACAATAGCAAACCAATGAACAAACAATAGTCAGAAGACATTGCTTAGACATGAGGGTTTCTATTGTTAGCCTACAACCATTATGGGCACATTTACCGGGATGATCCCATTGTTGCACCTTTATGACATTCATAAATTTCAAAAGGGAAACTAAACTCAAAGAGATGGAGACAATCGAATCATTTAATTCAAGTGGAATTGGTCGTTAAAAATCAGTAAAAGTTTTTTTTCCGGACCACCTACTAGTGTTTGGGATTGGGATTTAGAATGTTAGAATTATCTGGAATAAATTAAAATGTGGAAATCTTTGTTAAATTGGGTATAAATTTATGATACCAAAATATTGTGGCAACGCAGGCACGCACACACACACACACACCTGGCCGGCTATTCTCTTAAATTACGGAATCAAGAAAGTGAAGTTTCTATTCATTTCCTTACTATTAGGGAGTGATGGGCGATGGTCATTGACTCCTAATGAGTTGGTCCAGCCATACAGTAACGCCTCTTGTTATTCATTTTTCTTTGATAATTTCTTAATGCATTTTCTGGGAACGAATGAAAGTTGTTAAGAATTAGAGTGGATTCCGTTCACTTTGATGTTTAGACTAAATGAAATCATTAAATTATTATCGTTTATGTTGTTCTTTTTTTCCTGAATGAGTTCTTTTGATTTCTTGGCTCTTATCGTTGCAGTGTAAATGGCTAAAACGTGAGATTTAGCTGAAATGGAGTTTAGATTATGAATTGTATATTTTAAGATTTTTCTTGATTGCAACATTAATGGAATTCCATGTAATCATTTTAACAAGAAGCGTGAAAATTGTTCACTAAATCATG
>JAHXMU010017816.1:0-14747 GCA_019455685.1 Philornis downsi
ATCAAACTGGATTGCGGCTGCTGCTGAAGCTGTTGCTTTTGCCCACTACCGCTGGCACCACCATAGCCGTATGTGGTAAAAGAACCAGTTGACGATGTTAGCGATGATGTAGCCGAAGTCGTTGTAGGAGTTGTTGAGAGTGTCGAAGAAACCGATGTTGTGGACAGGGGAGATGTTAAATTACGTGCTGTTGTTTCATTACCGATAACATTTTTACTACAGGATGGTCCATCGTATAAAGGGGCCGTGATATTGCCAACACTAGAATTATTCAAACCTGATGAGCCAGCAGCTCCTCCGCCTATTGAATTATCGCAATTATTATTTGTTGTTGCCACAGATGCGGCGGATGTCTGTACTGTGGCTGCTGCCATTGAGGAGGTTGCGGATGAAGTGGAATTTGTAGGGGTCGTCATACTGTGTGAATCAAGTCTTTGTCATTTGGCATTACTTTGTAGGGCAGCATTTATTTGTGTCCATAATTCCTTTTTACATGATTTGGATCTGAAATGAGAGGACACCAAATTTAGGCTAAATATGGATGGCAATCAAAGCAATTACCAAACGTTTCGGGCGTGTTCATTTCACGATAGTAAAATTATCAGAAGTAATTAAGGAAATTTGCTAAATGACATAGTTATTTTACTGGAGGACGAGGAATTGTCCGGTTGACGTTTCAGTACTTACTAACACACTCTGGAATTAACAAATCGCTTGGTGGGCCAAAAAAATAAACTTATTAAACGTACGAAGTCTAGGAAATTCCAATCAAACTTTATAGAAGCTATAAATTTTTCTATTAAGTTCTGGTCGGACTTGTTCAGACATTTTGTATTCAACAAGTTGTTGAAAAAAAGAAACAGAATAAACATCATTGACAAAATGTGTCTAAATGTGGTCCACTTCAGTACAAATGTACTAACTGCAGCTTTATTTCAGCTATTGCAGGTAATAATGAAATAGAAGATTGTGTATGATTTCTTACCTCCTTGAAAGATGGAAGAGATAACTAAGTTTGCAATGCAAGTCCACGAGAGTTCCAAAGAACTAATGGGGAAATCATGGCGGACAATCTCAATCTGGACGACCAAGAACTGCGGACTTGTAGTAAATCACTAGAAGGCAGAGTTATTAAGGTTCGCACGTATTCTCACAATATTGGAAATCTCTCCTCGATTTTACAACTTTTTGAATCATCACTAAGGGATATTTACGTAAAAATGTCCTATAGAAAACTCAATATTGTCGTACAGATATATTGGTTGTCAATTTCATGTACGATAGAATATTAGGTTATGGAAGTGGAATATCTAAGATTGTTACAATACGGAGATTGAATTGATTGAATTGAATTTGTGTGAAAAAAATTAAATACTATATTTTTATTTTGATTTATCCCATTTCGAGTTTGTAATTTAAGCTGTCTGTCTGTCTCTTGTTGGCGATACTTTTAAAGTAATCCAGAATAATCGACTCTAAACAATATTCGTACAACAGTTAAAGTTCAGTCAGAACTGATTGTCTTTGATCGCATTGAAAGAGGGTCGGGGTCTGAAACTATTCTCCTAAAGAGTCCTACATATGTTAGCGAAATCCTCAGGGCAGAGACTAACCTGGAGCATAATAGTTTTGTCGGAAGTAAACTTTGTTTTCCAAAATCTATTAATGGAGAAATTTAAAATCGTCAGAAATTATCCGAAAACGATGTATTGGAATGAACCCATCCTCTTCTTTTCTTGTAATTAATGTTTTTGCTAGTGTATCAATGAGCTGAGCTGAGAAGAAATACACGTTTAAAAATACATGGTTCTGGTCAGACAAATTTAGTGTCGTTATATAAAAAACAACAAAATCAAGAAATTTTGTTGTATCATGGTTTAGTAGATATTGCCACTAGGACATAAGGACATTTTCAACATTTTACAGGTACACCGACATATGAATATCGATCGTGCCAATGTTAATAATATATTTTTTACAATAACTCCAATTGCATTTTTTAATAATATAGGGTCATCCATATAGTGGTTTCAAAACCGTCGGTCTGGCAAGTCTGTCAGCTGCTAAATATCTGCCATATGAAGTGTAATTTAACAACAAGCAAAATTGTCGCATATGGGGCTCGGAGAACCCAGAAGTGATTGTGGAAAAACCATTGCATCCAATAAAAGTGATTGTATAATGATATAAAAGTTTCATAGACATCATAGCTTTATGGGTGTTTTATTTAACTTTACTTTTGAAATCAAAAAATGGATAACCCTATGCAATAAATATCCAAAAGCTACCTACATAATGATATAAAACATAGAAAACAAACGATTCCTGAGATTTCAAAAGGACTTAATTTTAGTATCAATATTTTGGCATTAGAATACATTTTCAAAATTAATAACTTCCATGTTTTAGGATGATATCTACTAAACTATGACCCGCCGTTAAGTATAATACATTTTACTTGTGGATAAAATATATACGAAATATCTCCTAAACGAAGTGGTTCCATACTATTTCTATATGAACCGGCCAGGCTCTGGTCAAATAACATCAGTTCAGTGCCAGTGCTGCACTATTTCCATCTTATCGAAGAAGTGTACTAGCGCACAACTCGCTCCAAAAAAAAAGTGGATAGTTTCCCCCAAATCTATAACATTGCAACATTACGACATTATTTCTTTGCGTTTGTTCGTACGAACGAAAACCAAATCTATAGTATGGAAATTGTATTTGCAAATTATTTCTGAATTTGAAAATTACGCACGTAATGTTTGAGAATTAAAATTAGGGGAATGAAACGTATCAAAGCCTAGGTGGTCCCATGTCATTTAATATCTTAAAATCAAAAATAGAATGCAAAATGTTGTAATTCTCCTACTTTTCTATGGTGGTAGACGAATTAATCTCACCTTAACCTTATAAGAGGATAGGATTTCAATTGATTTCAATGTAAACGCTCAAAGAGAAGACTAGGCAGCTTGTAGCGCATTAACATAAACCTGATGATGCATGATGGCCACACCACAAAGCCATGCTCTATAAATCTATACACACATAGATATAAACAATGATTTTTAAATTTCTTTCATAACGTAAGAACCAGAGAACTCTTTTAAATATTGTCAGTTAGCTGATAAATTATACCAAATTTCCGCTTAGATTTCCTTTATTTTGGTATACGAAATTTCGGAGAGAAGAGAATAATATTCTCGCAACTTGGGAGAAAAAAGCCAATGTTCTTAAATTTTACTTTATGTACAACAGGCTTACCAAACGATGTGAAGCAAAATATATCCTTCCCAATCTTTACATCAACAAATCTTTTTCCCGGCGTTTCTGATGCATTTAATAGTAGGCTCAAAAATATCAAATGACGAATTTGGGAAACTCACCATTGTTTAAATGGATCAATCTACTTTATGCACCATTTGAGGTGGTGCTACAAGAGCTGAACTCTCAGAGAAAAATTGAAAACCATCTATTATGGTATTATGGTCGTAAAACTCAACTCAAGTGTTTCTACATTTGTGCTACGTAACGGCCCAACTAACACGTGACAGGATATCTACAATTTTGCCTTTGGTGCAATTATACTAAAGCTAATGATTTCATTTTTAAGTATTTTCTGCTGCATCAATTTGTTAAACAAGAAATCAACGATTATTGCAATTATGTACTTCGTTCTTTTTTTTCAAAAATTAAAAACGCTTGTTTATCATTGTCGCTCTCTAAGCTGTTATATAACGTTTAAATGCTGTATCTTCGATGTATCGCGATTTATTATTGCCAAGCTAAATTAGCAAGGCATTTAAAAGTCAATTCAGAAGATACGAGAAGATACGAACTGTCGGCCCGCAACAATTCAAAGAATCTAGAAGCGTGATAAATTTCGTCAAGGACGAAAAAAATGTTTTTTAATATATTTTAATGCTTTGCATTTGTCCTTTAACTATACGCGAATTACTGGTATAATATTGATACTGTATAGAGCGTAGAAAAAACAAATCCATTAATTTTGCAGATATTGAAGACTTTAGTTAGCATAACTAAAATGATCCGATTTTGCCACTTTGAAGATAATTCCATTATGTCTCTCTTACAGCACCATTCGCCCGTATTAGCAAAAAAAAACTGGGATAGGCGATTTTTATAAGCTTCTCATTCGTTATAAACAGTAACATGTGGTAATCGCTTGGCACCAGATCCAAACTATAAGATGGATGCATAATAACCTCCCAGACAAGATCCCAGAGCTTCTAGCGTGGCACTATCGATGTGTGTGGCCTGACGCGTCTTCATGGAACATAATTCCTCCTCCTGGGCAATCGTTTTCTTCATACAACTCAATTGTGACAGTACAGGTCCGAATTAAGAGTTTGGATGTAGGATGGCAGGCAGCTCATATCAAATGATTTTCCTGCCAATTCCACTAAACAGCAGAACCTAATTGGTTGTCAATTCTGGCGTGACCACAGATCGCAAACGTTTTATCCCTATACAACTGTTTCAGGTGTTTGTTTGTTGATTTTGGTCATTCTAATTATTTTAATATTTTCAACAATTAACCTTCCAGAGCGGAAGCGATGGCCGCTGCGGTGTTTGAACATTCACATTTTCAGTCAGTCACCTGGTTTGAGTTTTCGTCGTTTAAGAGGAAAAATTGTAAAATATGACGTATTTTTTCCTTGCTGCTAACCACAATCCTAAGTCAAGCAATCAAAAAACTGTCTCAGTAGTTTTTCTAGAACGAAATCTTATCTTTCAAACGTCATCTATCGTAACTCGGTCGCACTTATATAATTCGCGATACATCTATTGGAAAAATAATGGATTTATTTTTACTATACCTTACATAACAACTGACCAACATAGAACATAATACATTTACATCTTTTTTTTGATTTCGTGACTTAGACTATCATCCTAATTGACACGTTCAAATTTACAATTCCCAATGAATATCCCTCCCATTGATTCATGAATAATTTTTTAAATTTCCACTTGTTGTTTAGTTAACCAGATATTGCTACCTAGATCTGATTAACAATTTTCGCCGCATAGAGTACAAATGTTATAATTGCGACTGCTTTATTTCGAGCATATACCATTGCAATTTGTCTCTCGGAAATACGAGTATAATCATCGATATTTATTATCAATATTTGAAAAATTATAAAAAAAATCAAAGTGTAATATATCGTAATAAAAATCAATTGGAATATCTTCGTTTTACATACTCGCATCCGATTTGAGATTTATAAAAACAAAACTGCTTACCTTTTAATCGATTGTAACCAATCCTTAAACTGCGCACTACCCTCTGCGGTAATTTGGAATGCTGCGCGAGCAGCTACAATTATGCTAGCAAAATCCTCATAATCAGCTGGAGTTAAATGATACAACTTCTGATGAATGCATTGTATATACCTAAAACATAAGAAATGGGTTCACAAAATGTTTAAATCCAATTATGTAACTCTACAAGAAACAAAACTTACATCTGTTGACATTTCTGTACCAATGGCGTCAGAGCAGATCTTAAATGTTGCATAACCAATTGATGATTATTGCGACCCAAATAATGAGCAGACTCTATGGCTACGTCGTGTAAAACGAACGGACTGACTATGGAGTTGACAGCACAAACACAAAACTGGTGCAAGTACTGCGAGCCCAACTTTTTCGATATGCGCAATAGCCATTTAACGTCTTCGCCATAGGGAGGATTACGGGCATATTTCGCCTGAGGACGATCGTCATGCACACGTCGGGCTAAAGTTTCCATAGCTAACATGCCAACATTGTAGGCGGCCAGAAGATAACGTAATTGGGCGGGTCTATAGGGCAAATAAGGAGAAATAAGTGTGTAACCTTATTTTTAGTCGTTGTGAACTTCGTAGTCTCTACTACTTACGTGAACTGGTGTGGATGTCTTTGACGATTTGCCGCTTGCGCAGGTGGTGGTGGCATTTGCTGGTGATGACCAGCATGACCCATATTGTGAGATGGCGGATGTTGCGGCTGCGGTGGCTGTTGAGGGACCTGTACAAAGGGATAAACAACCGCCTGCTGTTGACTCGCTCTCATTTGATGTTGAGCCATTGCGGCCATCTGAGCGGCTTGTTGCGCCGGGTGTTGGGTTGGTGGAGGTGGGCCCTGTTGGCCGTAGTACACAGCGGCAGCTGCTGCCTGCATACTCGGAGGTTGTGGCATTTGTGGTGGTCCATTGGGTGGGACGGGCGGACCTTGGGGCGGTGGTGGTACAAATGATGTGGGGGGTGGTCCACATTGCATAACAGCTGCTTGGTAAGCAGCCTGAGGTGGCATCTGAGCAAATGTTGCACCATTTTGCGGTTGATGCACATAGGGAGGCTGAGGTGGTGGTCCAGTGCCATTGGGCGGTGGTGCAGCTGGAACTACAGGCGGTTGCTGCGGCGGTGGTGGATAACCGGGATATGCTTGCGGTGGGGGAGGGCCGGGAGGGGGCCCTGGTTGCAAATACATCGGAATTTGATTGGTTGGATACGGTAGATTATGATGATATATGCCTTGACAGAAGCCATAAGGATTGTAAGGTGGCAAGGCAACTGGAGCCATTGCGGGAACTTGCTGTTGAAATGGTGGCGGCGCGGACGTCACCACCACCTGACCCGGTTGACCTGGCACGACCGGAGGAACAGGAGGACCTTGTAAAGGTGGTACAACCATCGCCTGTTGATTTGCCGCTGCAGCCGCTTGTTGTTGCATCTGCATCTCATGATGCTGATGAGATTCTATCAATGCCGATAAACTCACGGCTGCCGAATGATCTAAATGATCATCGTGTTGGTCGTGTTCGCCGCTATTCGGCGTATTGCGAAGATACAACTCGTACCAGTAACGAGCGACTTGGAAGAGCACTTCCGGGTAGACACCACCACCCTTCGCTGCATTCTCCACCGTAATGCAAGCCCTCTCCAACATGTAATCACTCTGCTCCTTACATTGCAAGATGGCTCTCTGAATCTCATTGGGATTCAAGGCGGCAGCATGTGGCAATACGGAAAGGGCAAGTTCGGCAGCGGGGTAGTTGCTGTCCCAGGCTCTGGACGCTCTATCGGCCATATTAGCAGCTTCTGGCGGAGTCAAATGACCTTCCCAAGTGTCAATGAGGAAACTAATAGCGGGTGCTCCAATTTCCATCGCTTGGCCCAAAATCCAAGAGACATGTGACGAATAAGTACGCGACAACCAATTGGGGCTCACACAATTATGCAATCCCAAGGCGTACAAGCCCAGTTGGAAGGCGCACATATGCAACCCCCGATGGGGACCATGGTGATTATGGTTCGCCGTGGCTTGAGTGAACAGAGACGTAGAGCTGTTTCCTCCTGCCTTGATCAGAACAGTTTTAGCCAGTTCAAACATGAAATGAGCACTAGCTTCAGACGGCTGGTTGGGTATTGAGGGATAGGCTCGTTTTCCTTTGTAGCGTGAGTCTTTAACGCGGGTCGTGGTTGTAGTTTGCGAGCCCATTGCCACGTTGCCCGGCATACCTTGGTTATTTTGTTGAGCGGCTAATAGGGAGGAACTGGCTGCTGCTGGAGAAGAAATATTCATGCCAGCCATATTGACATCCAATTCGGCACTAGTAGAACTAGTAGGTCGGCTGTTGCCACCAACAGAGGCATATTCAGCTGGGTACAAATCCATATTGCCAGCAACATTACGGGCAGATCCTCCAGCTCCCATTGCATTACTGCTATGACGACTGCCATATTCTTCTCCGTGTCTATTTGTTGAGTTATTGGGTGTTCGCACGGGTGGATTATTCGAATAATAGGCTGGTAGTAACGACGTCTTCAGCAGTGTATGAATTTCCCGATCGAGCAGTTTCTCCATAATTTTTGCAATTTTATGTGGTTCATCTTTATAGAAATACAAGAGAGTGAGGGCCAGTTCACCTCTTTGACGACGGCTGCCTTCACATAATAAAGGATGTTCAGCTTCTGAAACGTTGGCCTTTAAACCTAATGCAGCAACCGCTGCCTCGAAGCCCAGATTCTCATCAGTAATGGGTCTGTAAATACTCATGGAACGTATGCGCTGATCCTTCATGGACACTGATGGCATCACTAAAGCATCAAATATATACGAAGCCAGGTTAATGGGCAGCAGTGCTTCTCCTCTTGACTTGAAGGTGCCATTACGCAAACGCTCAGCCCTTTCGCGTATGACACCCAGTTCTGGTTCATCAATAGGTATCTTCTTGAGCAGAGCCAAAATATCAGCTTCCTGATTTGCCAGCTTAACTTCCAGTGGCTTCGTGCTAGCCGGTGGTCGCGGCATTTCCAAAGCGTAAATGCAAATACGGAAACCAATGTGATAATGTTCAGAATTTTCCGAAAGTACTGTGCATAGAAAAGCACATTTCGTTAAAGTGGCAGAGGCCAACACGGTCAAGTGATGGGAAATGGAGTTTATATTTTTATTTTTGCCCTTTCGTTTAGGAACTGGCGGCATTTCCACCATTAAATTGGGGGGATTTTCCAACATTTCTTCGGCCAGACGTACAGCTAAGATACAAGCTTCCCTACCGTGGCCATGAGCGTGCAATCCCTCAGCTCGGGCTAATAAAATATCCCAAGCGTCTTCGGAGGGACGCAGGTTGGAAAATATGTGGGGTTTTTCGGCATTCGTTGTAGCCGGAGTGGTTATGGGAACAGCAGAAGCAGCTAACGCCTGGGCTGAAGTGGAAGGCCCCACAAAGGCGCTTGTTGCTGGTTGGTCAGGAGTTGAGTGCAATGTCTTAGTACAACTTGCAGGAGAGTTCAATCTATTATCAGTTGCGATAGGTGAAGTGGCGCTACTGTGAGTTTTCAACAATGCTGCCCTGGCGGCAGCAGAAGTACTTGGCACCGGCGTTAGATCTTCTGCCGATCTACGTTTGGCTACATCTTGCGATGCGTAGTCATCACTTGATGATGAAAAAGACTCGTGTTTTGATAACCGCCTTATGTCATGGGAGCCGCGAGGTTTTTCAATCTCCATCACACCAGGAGTCTCAGAACCAGCCGCTATTAACAGTGACGATGACGATGAATTTGATGACGCTGATGATGACGAAGAAGTTGACGATTCCGACGATGATTGAGATGTCAAAGTGGCAACTATGGCCGCCTTATTCGTTGGTGTGGTGGGCAACGAGAACCCACTTTTATTTTGCTCCCCGTCCAAAACCTCTGGTGAGGAGACATCAAACGATTGCTGCGAATCTGACTGTGATATAGTTTTATTGACCGATGGCTGCAAAACAAAATTACTTGGATTTATGCTACGTCCATTATCGTTGTCAGATATGCATAAATTATTGCTACTGCTGTCACCACCGAAGTCGTCATTCTCACAGAACCCTTCACTGCTTGCGCTGGAGCGGTTGCCATCACCACCCATTCCTGCCCGAGGGACACGTGCCAAACTTTGTGCTACTACTGCAGAAGCAGCAGCAGCAGCTGATGACTGAGCTTGTAATGACATCGAAGGTCTGTCCGTTGCCGACGATGTACCGTTCCCACTAACAGCTACAGCGTTACTACTTCCACTAATACCAACGCTTTGGGAAAGTACTTTGCCTTCTGACCCACTTAATCCAGCCGACGGTTGCGGTGCTTCTAATCCTTGATGCAATCGGGCATGTACGCTGTCACTTGAGGAATTACTAGAATTATTACTCGATGATATATAAAACCTTTCACGGAAAGGTCTTTCTAAACGTTGCTTGAATGCTCCATGTTGACCATGATCCGCCGAAGAGCTAATATAATTGTAGTGTTTATTATTGGCCATCAACGCTTGTGTGGCATTCAGTTGGCCCCCATTCGTCTCACATTTATTCTCCGTATGCTTGAAGCAGGTAAAGGGCGAATAGTAAATGGGATTCGTTTCGTGAGTGTGTGTAATACCCGATATGGGATACTCCTCCCAATCTAAATAGCAAGCCTCAATTGCCGGTTTGAAGCCAACAAACATCTCAGCATCCGAACGCATATTCTGCTGATGCTTATTATTATAGGAGGATGGTATTATGCGACATTTCACCACACGATCCAATATCTTTAAATGCCACGCTGTAAATTGGGCATGCAGCATATCGCGTTCGTCCGGGGCCAAGCCGGGATTCAAAGCTGCCAAGCGCCACAACACGACAATTTCATCGAATAGAGAGCTGCAAGCATGCTCTATTGCTTTTGAATTTGAGTGGGTACTGGAGTGTTTACCGCCACTGTGGCCATGTGAACCCATCATAAGCGATAGTTTTGTCTGATACCACCAAAGTAACAGTTGGTCACAGGCCATGCACTGTTCGGTTATGATTTCCAAAAGACGTACAGCATTGCGATCACAACGTCGATACATCTCGCGTACTATGGATAGAAGATTCCACATACCTTCGGGCTCCCGACCCCTCAACGGTCGCAAGAGAGAACTCCATTCTGTAGCGGCTGGTGGGGCGGAATTTGTTAAATAATTTACATCACTGTCGGATAGAAAGTGGATAAGAGATAAGAAGAGAAGAAAATACATTTCATGGTTAAATTGGAATAACTCATAACTACAATTTCTAAAGTAGTTATTTTTAAAGAAACATAGATGGACTCTACGAGAAATATTTAGTATACTACGCGACATCTACATTAACTGGTGAAAGCCGAAGAAATGGCAATCAGAGAGATCAATAGAAGATATTCCGTGGAACGGGAGATGATCAAACTTATTATATCCTATTTAGGCAAAATATTTGCATGATTTTTTCTTCTAAGCAAACAGCGATAAATGTTTGCATTTTTTTTTTTCGAGGGCTATTCGGTGAAATGAATGAGCCAGACATATTGCTACTTTGGGAATAAATGAATACAGAGCGTTAACTATGCGCTAATTTGCATATGTATCCAAAGTCTTTTACCAAATTGCAGATTGCATTGTATAAGATATAATAAAAAAGAAATCCATTATTTTGCCAATAGATGACTTTAGTGATCTGTATCCCGTATAGGATAAGCACAATCGGATTGCGCTAGATGGCGTTTGAAAAATACGATTTTGGTCCCAAAAACCTACTCATACAGTTTTGTAATTACCTGACTCAGTATTGTTTGAGCGCGTATCAGAGATGGATAGCAGTAAAGAGAAAACATGCCATATTTAAAGTCTTTCTTCGATAAAGACAAAAATGTGAATCGTGTTGTAGGCCATGTGTCGAAATTGAAGATAACATAATGGAAATTGTTTAGTTCGGCCGCTATGTAAGCACTATCGGTTGATGAACACTGAATAGCTTATGATTATCTAATATCGTTTGTCCTTCGTTGAAAATCTGGTCAGCTACAGTAGGAATTTCTATCAATTCTATTAAACTTGAAACAGAGATTCACTAATCTAATGAATAGATATTTGAAGTTTCTACTAGTAAATGATTTTTGAACGCTGATTATTTTAATAATGACGTTGTTTGATCAACTTTGTTCTACTTTAAATCACGTAGGTTTCAAAATGCTTTATTATTTTTTACATAGCATTGGGGTATGCTGGTTTTGAGTGCACCCAAATGAATGTGAATCTCTGTTTAAATATACGCCTGGCAATGTTTTGCCACTTTGAAGATATGCTGATCGGTAGAGACATAAAATCTCTCTTGTCTTTTGTCATATTGGAGAAGAGACATAAAATCTCCCTTGTCTTTTGTCATGTTAGACTAGTAGCATTGATTAAATATACTAGCCCAACAGATACTTTGGCGGGACACTAGCCAAAAATGTAAGATTTTTAGAAGCAATTTCGAATATTTCAGTAAAAGATAGTTGAATTGTATTACTACCAAGCAATAAGTAAAATGTTTATCAGCCTCGCAAAAATTCAATAGAAACGATAAAATGCCATCGTACGGATTGCCAGAAGAAATGCAACCACCCTTATTCTAGACACAAGCATACATACCTACAAGAAAAGGAATTGAATGGAGTCGCTAAGTTAAGAAAATATCGTAATATAATCATATGGTGTGTCCTAAGACAAAAACAATAAAGGGTGATTTTTTTAATCGTAGTTTTTTTTTTTTAAATCGAATAAAACAGTCAAATTTGCATCATATATTATTTATTATTGGAATCGATAAATTGGTCTTTGCCATTTAATTTATAAAGATAATTTCATGTAAATGTCCGTCTCAAAATGTCCATTCGGAAGGTAAAATTTTTCGTCACCTTTTCGAGCATTTCGGCCTGTATTCCACGAATAATGCGTGTCATGTTATCCTGTAAGGCTTCAATAGTGTTCGGCATAGACTAACAACTTGACATAACCCCACAAGAAATAATCAAGAGGCGTTAAATCGCAAGATCTTGGGGGCCAACTCACAGGGCCAAATCGAGAGATAAGCTGCTCATAAAATTCATCTCTCAACATATACATTGCTTCACGAGCAGTGTTGCATGTTGCACCGTCCTGATGAAACCACATATCAATCACGTTCAACTCAACCAATTGGGGCAAAAAAATCCTTGTGGTTGAGTAACAAGTGCCCAATTGCTGAGAACGGCGACGAATCGACATTTCACGATCGTCATTAACACTGGTCGCTATGGCTACAATTTTTTCTTCGGTACCCACTCTACGCATGCGAGTCGATGGTTTTATGTCCAACAAAATAAATTTGGTGCGAAATTTGGAGATAACAGCACGAATTGTTGATTCAAAAGTCGATTATGACGACCATAAAATGGTCGTATCAAACGGTGCACATTTGTCACAGAGCACGAATTTTGATAATAAATTTCAACGAATTGCAATCGTTGCTCGTTTGTTAGTCTTTCCATGATGAAATGGCAGAGTATACTGTAGACTTTTCACTTTGACAGATGACGTTTGGACGTCATTACCAACCAGTACTTCCAACCTGAAAATTTTAAATCTTAAAAATTCACCATATATTAACCATTCCCTTGGTGACGACGGGGTCTTGGGGCATGCTTCTTATAATTAAATCAATTTATTGGAAATCGTTTAAATATGGTATATGACACCAACGCCGTACGATTTGTTATAGATTAATCGGCAATGCCATCATTCATATAACGTAATCTACCCCCATTAAGAGAAGGGTTAGATTAAGATTATCACCAAGCGACATGCAGTTTTGCGACGATTCCGAACGTCAGTTTGAAAAGCATTTACTAGACTTGTCGATTACTCGACTGCTGGAAGTTTTCACCAGACAAATCGAAGTGGGCGCCGCTTAAATAATGGTAGGTGGTTGGATCGATGATCAAATTCATGATAGTCGCGTATTGTAACCATAATCCCATGGACAGATGCTACCACAGATGTAGCAGATGTAACCGTGTAAAATATTCTAATTTCCAATAAAATATTCTAATACAATAGGTTATTGTATATAACCGTTTTAAGAGGAGAGCGCTCTGTTTAGTTCATTTTTTAAAACGAAACATAGTAGAATTTAGATATTTTGTGTAATTACTTTATACGTTTTTGGAATAATTAATTGGTATTAAAAATGTGATATCATTCTTCTTACCTATAAACCATGGGCGCCGGCATAACAAATTTAATTAATATACGCTTTATGTTCTCATGTAATGTCTTCTCATCCAAATACCAATTGGTTTGATCATTTATAGATGCACCTGCTGTCGGATCCGGAGCACCACACACCGTATTAATGGCAGTTGGTTGTTCGCTTAACAATTCATCCAATAGACGCTGAGCTGTAGGCAGTATTTGTTGTGGCAATTCGCTTATTAAATATTGGGCGAACTTTTGCAATTGATCACGTTGTAAACGAGTCAATGATTCGGAGACAGGGGCTCTTAAACACACCTCCAAGGGCTAAATTAATTAGAATCCATAAAAGGGGGCAAAGCAGTAAAAACAAACGCAAAACACACGAAAATGTAGAAGAAAACGGAAAAATATTAAAATTACCATAATCGAGAATTTTTAAAATGACACAAAATTATACACCACCACCACAACCATCACTGCCGCGCCACAACCACATGATATAACAATAGGAGCGACAACAACAAAGAAACGTAAAACCACCAAAGCCTTCCCTAGCAGATGACGTCGTTGGCGTTGCATACTTTGTCATCGGAGGCCAAACTAACTACGCGGGTTGAGTACTTACACAATGTATTCGATGTAAACAAACGGCCACAACGTGAGAACACCAGTATGCACTTGAATTGCATGTACAATTACATGACGATATGCGTCGGCGATCGAAGGTAACGGCCACATTGAAATTCTGGGGTGTTGGACACACTACCGTAGCGGAAAGGTGGAAACCTGCAAAGCATTACAAAAAGCACAACACGATAAATAGTAATTGGCGAAAAAAAAGAAGGAAAACAAATGTCTTTTTCTTTTCCGTATTTGGAATGGATTCTTTAACGCTCTCGTACATACCTATTTGTAGGGGTTCTTTGACGGCACCCGTTTTGAATAGCTGATCACCGCGGTTGAATTCATCAGATGAACTATTAGCTAGACATGAATACAAGCGAATATCCTCTTCGTTATCCGGGAAACTCCAAAATGCAATGCGTAGTTGCAGCTGTTCAGGAACGGGCGGATAAACATGTTCCACCAATTCGAAAGGTATATAAGAAGCAACACATTTGGCTGCCAATTCTGTAAGGGTTGGAACATCTAAAAGATAGTAGAATAGAAAATAAAAATATAAAATTAATATT
>JAHXMU010017820.1:0-10184 GCA_019455685.1 Philornis downsi
GCACTGAAAACAAATTAAATCGCATATCTCTTCAAACTCAGCATTTGTAAAGAAAATAATTGTGCAAACTACAAACCAACTAAAGCCAACTAAATAATATAATAATTCTCTTAAGCCTTCTTTATAGATGATCAATCCCCGTTATTTTTTGTTAGAATTTACGTAGCATGTAGCGGTTTTTTATTTACAATTACAGGTTAGCTTAGTAACAAATAAAGCCAACTTACTAATAAATAAAACCGCTATCTTTAACAAATTCATTTTGTGAAAACACATGGCAACCTTTTCTGTAGAATGTCACAATAACATAAATGTGGCAACAATAACAATTCATCCCAAGAAGTCACTGGAAAATTATTGTGAAATAATTAATTTGACTTATTGTTTTCTTTACATTAATGCATCCTTGGGGAGTTTTCATTTGTTTACTTTTTTTGTTTTCTTATCTGTTTGTATTATTCCTCTACCTGCTCATTTCATTCCATAATTTCTGGCCGCGAAAACGACATGGCAACATAAAAAAATCTTAAATTCATTAGGTGCCTAAATTGGGCAACATCGTGTTAGCTAAGATAGAAAGTTTTATGAAAAGAAGATTTGTTGCATTGCTATGGGAAAATCGCTTAACTTTCCATAAAAAAAAATGAAATTAGAGAAAAAAAATTATCAGTTTTATTATTTATAAAATTTTCATTAAGAGTACATCTGGAATAAGAACAATTGCGTAAAATTAACCATTTCCATGTAATTACATAGAGTTTTCCTTCGGAAAACCAATAACACTAAAAGAAAATTCAGCGATTTTACACGAGTAAAAGGCGAACCAATTTGATAGAAGGAAATTCAAAATATTATGTACAGGGTGGGCCATAAGGGTGTTGGCGGTTTAAATATTCAATTAAAAAAAAACTACGAAACATAAAAAGTAGAAGCATGGGAATTTTTAAGGCTTAAAAATAATGTTGTCCAAATGGCTTCCCTCGGCTGCTTGACACTCTTGGAACCGAAGTCGCAAATTTTGGAAAACTCATTGAAAAGTTGTTCTTGGTATTTTGTTACTTTCCTGAATAATGTTCCTCTTCAACTGCTCTAAATTGATCAGATTATTCTCGTAGACTACCGATTTGAGGTAGCCCCATAGAAAATAATCGCATGGAGAGAGATCGGGGCTACGTGGGGGCCATTCAATATCCCCCCTTTTCGAAATGAGTTTTCCAGGAAAAACATTTTTCAGCAACTCTATGGATACCCTAGCCATATGACATGTGGCCCCATCCTGTTGAAACCACATCCTCGAGGTATTGCCTTGAAGTTCTTGCAAAGCTGGCACCAAAAAGTCTGCTAGCATGTTGCAATAATTGTTCGCTCTAACCGTCATCGCATGCCCTCTTTCGTCCTCAAAAAAGTATGGTCCAATAATACCGGTTGACGTTATCCCAGCCCACACGACAAGCTTAAGGCTGTGAAGTGGACGTTCATGCAAGCGTCGGGGATTAGTCTCGGACCAGAACCGACAATTTTGCTTGTTCACATAGCCATTAAGGTGAAAATTGGCTTCATCACTAAAAATCACGTTGTTGAAATTGTTGAACCGCTCTAGCATCAAATTGACAAAGCTAAGTCGCTTATTGGCATCATCGGGTTTTAATTCTTGGACTATCTGAATCTTATAAGCCTTCAAATGCAAATGACGTTTCAAAATTCGTCGCAAAGTTGTTCTTTTGACATCCAAAGACTGACTTCTCTTACGTGTTGACTGTGGCGGATTTCGCTGAACTGAAACACGAACACGCTCCACAATGTCGGCTGATCTTGCAGAAACTGGGCGACCACGAACCGTAATTGGTACTGTTGAGCCGGTTATTTCGAACATTCTGATCCATTTTCGTATCACATTGGTGCTTGCAACTTCACTTAAATCGTATAAACCGTGTTCATGCCAATACAAACGTCGTGCAATAATCACTGATTTATCGTTTTCGTAATACGCTCGGGCACAAAATGCACGCTGCACTCCCGTGTACGGCTCCATGGCGACTAAATTTCCAGGAAGCGGCGCAGCGAACAACATATCCCCCCGCCACCTCGCGCCGCGCGTTACCGAGTAATTGAAAAATTAAATCGCCAACACTCATATGGCCCACCCTGTATAATAGAAGATGGTTTATATTTAAGAAATACTATCTTAGATTGAGACAGCAACAAATATTAAATAAACAAAAAAAATTCTTAATAACCAAATGAATCAAATATTTCTTAAATTCAAATAAGCAGCCCACAAATGTAGCACAATTTTGGTAGGAGTGACATATACTTGCTACGTCTGAACATTACATTTATAATAAACGAATCGTAAACGAATGTTTATAAAATTCTTAGAAAAAAAAACGCATATTGTTAGTCTTCCACAAAAAAAGGAAGTAAATCGACGATATAAAAGTATTAGAGCGTGGACTATTTTGATATATAAATTTCTACTGTTAATGTGTAAAAACATTAAGTAAAAAAAAATAATAATAATAATAATAAAAATTAATTGAGTGTAATACACCTGTAAACAAACACAACAAGCAGAAAATCACCGAACACGCAGAACACTTGTCTTATTTATGCCTCTTACAAACAAACTAAATTTGCCATGTGAATAAAACTGTCAAAATATCTTAGAGACGGGATTACCAACATAAAAGAAAATAATAATCGAAAGTCGGAAATTTTAAAATTTCCCATTTCGTATATTCATATAGCTTTTGTAGAAGCTATGAAATTATGTAATTACTATTCTTTTGGAATAACTTCCTTTTTCCCCTTTAAGCAAAACTTTAGGAGCCCTTAACTCCCAAGTTATAGCTTTGGAAGTAACATTTTACAATTTGCATCGCAGACTGCTAGATTACTCGCTTCACTTGAAATGCCCTATAGGATTTTAATCACTTTCAATAAAATTTTAGTTCAATTTATGATATTCCATTTTAATTTGAATTGAATTTTTCCTGCCCATGGTTTTGGTTGATTATTCGCTTCACATGCCTCCCTCTATACAGCGGCACAGTGTAGCTCCACATATTTCTTTGGCAACTGGAAAACGAAATCTGCAGCAATTCTGGAATCAAATGCATGGAAATGGAATGAAATTAAATATTGCAACACTTTAGCTACAAGAATAATTAGGCAGAAACTATAACAGATGGCAAAGTCTACACCACTTGACTTTGGAGTCTCGCAAATTAGTAAGGACAACTACAACGATTGCCTGGCATATTTCTGCAACACATTCTAGTCGTAAGAGCCAACAGTTGCGACCCGGACAAATAGAGCTCAAAGTATATTCAGTTTAATGCAGGCATAGGAATATGACCCTATAAAAGGAACACACAAAGGCAGAGAGAAAGAGGACGGGAGAGGGAGTGAGACAAACAAATAACAGTGCTAAAGCATCAGGTCATTTGGAATGAACAACATCCGCAAAAGTAAAGACAGCGTCAAGATGTAAGTGCCCCCATCCAGGGCCGAAATTCATTAAAACAAACTATAGTTTCTTAAATGCTTCGCTCGCACAAAATGTTGCCTGTGTCCCCCACCTTCGCTATCTTCTTCGCTAAAAGTTACGAACTCTATACATTTCATTTGCCTTTTGCACGACAAAAATGAATGAATTACCAGAAAACATAAGGACAGATGCGAGTTCCCCCTCCCGAACCTGAGCGTCTCTGACCGGCTACCACCAGCTAATGGATGGGCTTGGGAAGCTAGGGAATGTACGCACATTTTATGACAATCTTAGAGAATTGTATCGTAAATGTGAGGGCTTTAAGGAGCCAGCAAATGAATTGGTGTTGATGAGTATGACCACGTTGTAGCCTTAAAATGTCGGGGCAACAAATGTGGCAATTATCGGAGGCGAACAATAATGCTTACAACCTAAAGACATCGACGGATATCAAGGCGAAATTGTTTCAATTGTGCACAACTGTTACACTTGACGTTGTACGGGTACAGTGGTTCCGGCAGGGGCAAGTTCCTGATCCGGAATTACAGCAATGCGATTTCACAATGCCGTAGCCATGGACTACAGTGCACAGGGTATTACTTTTATCTTATTACACAATTCCACAATACGTACTGTCAACAGAATGAACTCGTGAAAGCAAACTGGCATAATGGCTTCCTAACAACAATAACCACAACAAGTAGGACAATGCCATTGTCCATCCCAGCCGTTGTCATTGCGGCAGAGTGAGAGCCGGGACTGTGGAAGCGACAAAAGTAATTTGTCGTCGTTGTCAGCCAAAGGAATAAGACGTTGGCTTTCTGTGGCCGAAATTGTATTTTTATTATTATGTTTCTCATTCTTGTGCCCATTTTTGTTCGCTTTGCTTAATAAACATACTGAATTATCTAGGCACAAGAGCGCAAGTAACAAAACATTATGTTGCACACACACACCTACACACACACACACGGATAGTCGCAATTACATCTATGTATCGTCCTCCTCTTTTGGCACATCACAGAGAATGTATATGTAGTAGCATAACGCAAGGAGCTCACTGCTATTGTCGTAAGAGCGTTCGTGCTGTTTTCGTGCAGTCAGCGGGAGGAGGGAAGACATCACGCATTTAATTAAGTCCTATCTTCTGTAGCCCAAAATTTAACGGAAAATTGTCTTTTCCTCTGAGCGATTCTCATTTCTCTAAATGCACAAGGATTTCATTCTTTATCGCTAAATAAATTTAAATTGCGAAATAATCATTTCCCTTTTCTATTATTCCGCTTTTGTGCTCAAACATTCTTCATCGTCGTAATTTCATTTCGTCCTTTAGAACAGGAGGTATTTACTAATTGCACCCCAGAGATTGCTTGCGTCAAGTGTCCTTTGTCTGGTCATGAATATCTCCTTTGGATTATTGAAAAACAAAGACGATCTTCTGTATCCACCAAGTGATGAAGTGCGCCATGGAGTCGCTTGCAAGGAATACATTTCATAAAATGCAAATGGGCGAAGGCATTCCAAGGAATAAGGAACGACCAACGCACCAAGTAAATTACTACTATATAGATGCGATTGAAACTGATTGCGCGAAAAAGGTCACTTCGCCTCGGTGATATTTCACAGCAAAATAGTGCAATCGGTCAGAATTGAATAATCTGTGTTAAGCATTAAGCACGAACATTTCCGGTGCACATTCATTGTATGGATATCGATACCAAGGAGCGTCAATAAGGATTAATGAGTAACAGTTAGTATAAAAGCCGGATATGCTCTAGTTGTACAAAAAAATCAAGGCAGATGCCTTTGCATCTTCCAGTGAAAGGGAGGGAGAGCTTTTAACACTCAGTGAGTTTCTATGCATTCCATTTCTGGACTCACTGAAAGACCTCAACGTTATAAACGATAGTCGCGTATTCTAACACTACAGTGCCATGGTCAACCACAAATTCATAAATTGCTTGTAAACCTTAAATAAAATAACATGTAAGGAGGTGTGTTTTTCAAACATACCGAGTTATGCACTTAGTGGGTTGAGAACCGCCGATTTGGCAAAGCTGTCAGCTGTTAAATATCTGTCATCTGAAGTGTTATTCATTTAGTGAGAGATTTAGCATTTACGAATATAGATCGTTTAACAGTCGAAGAACGCGTAAAAACAGTTAAATCTTTCTACAAAACTGGTGATTCAAACGTGGGCTTTCAATCGAACAAAATTTTCTTCAGTAATGAAGCTCATTTCTCACTCGGTGGTTACGTCAACAAGCAAAATTGCCGCATATGGGGCTCGAAGAACCCAGAAGTGAATGTGGAAAAGCCATTACATCCGGAAGAAGTGACTGTTTGGTGCACTTTGTGGCCTAAAGGTGTCATTGAGCCATATTTACTCGAAAACTACCTCAAAAAGAACCACTACTGCAATCAATCCATAGGCGGTTATTTAACTGGCATTGTATTGCGTACATAATCCAAGCCAATCCAAGTCCAAGCATTATAATGAAATAATAGTTTCATCGCAATCATAGCTCTATGTGTGGTTTATTTAACTTTACTTTTGAAAATGAAAAATGGGTAACCCGGTACAAATAACCAACATCTTTTCATGGCTAAAGGCGATCATACATGGATGCCATGTTGCAGTATCACAAATAATTTCAGCTACATTGCTTACAGCATTCAGCTACTTAGCAATGCAGTAAGAGAGTCAGATACAGTGAGAGAGTCGGGTAGTTTCAACCAAAATTGGCCAAAAAGAATCTTCTGAATTTATGTAATCTGTTCTATTGGTCGGTCGTGGCATATTGATTAGAACGCACGACTTTCGTGCATATGTACATCCAAACAAAATTCGAACTAAATTTGGTTTGAAAACATACTCACGGCAAGTGTACCAACCAAATCTACTCAATACTAGTAAATCTTAGTAGAAACGAGTAAGTGAAACTTAAACCTATTCCCATAAAACACTCAAAACTGTAGATGAATGATAGATAAATGAAAGCATTGTTAATAGTGTTTTTATAAAACGTACGGAAGTTTTCGTGAAATCTGAAAATTAAAAAAAAAAACAATGTTAATATTGCACGTTGTTTCCAAATTTGTTTCTTATTCGTTTAAACAAAAATAGTAATCTTATGATAACCCTTCTCAATCTTATGGTAACCCTTCTTCAAAACGAAGATCTACACGAATTACAAAGACGAACAAAAATAATTGTTTGTTTGCTTTTCGAACGAATTAAGTGATTCGTTTTTAAGAAAGAGGCTGTTAAGTTAACTAAATTTTATTTGAAAATAGTACATACTTAAAATCAGTATTCAAACTTTTTCGAATAATTTTCATACTCACTTGGCGCCATATTCAGATCCGAACCCAAAAAACAACCGTAGAGAAGAATTAAAGGCAGACGCCACATTTATTTCTAGAGGGAAAATTGAGGCAATTACAGCGGCCGCAAAGCAAGCTAGTACTGCTCTCTGGCCGCTCTTTTTGTTCAATATTTTAATGGTTTTGCATATTTTTATAGACTATGGTAATGTAATTACTAATATTACTAGATAAAGATAAAGAGGAGAGTATTGCTTGCTAACAGATGTTACTACGGGCTAAGCAAGCGATTCAATGATAAAGCCCTCTCTCGACAAACAAAAATCCGACTGTACCAGACGTTGGTTCTAGCCGTCTTGTTATATGGCGCAGAATCCTGGGTTACGACACAAGCGGAGGAATCAGTACTGACAGTGTTCGAGAGGAAAATACTCCGGAAAATATATGCACCCATCATCGTTGACGGAGAGTACCGGCGTCGCATAAACAATGAGCTATATGCCGACATCGACATGGTCCAACGCATTAATATGCAGCGATTGCATTGGCTGGGTCATGTTGTGCGGATGTACCCAAATGCTCCGGCACGGAAAGTTTTTGACAACGAACTCGATAGAAGAATGGAAGGAATTTGATGGAATTCTTCTCTATGAAACAATCGCTGTCCATTATTTGAGCGGCGGCTACTTCGATGTGGCTGACGAACACTTAATACACGTAATTCTTTCTTATGAAATTATTGCAAATGAAAAGTTTATAAAACGAAATCAAAAGGAAAAAAATGTGCTGATCTAGCGTAATTTATTCAAACAATAATTGCGGCATAAACTGCTGCAACCCTTCAAGCACTAATGAATAATTTGTCCAGCCCCTAGACAAATTGCCCTGTAAAGGAAACACAAGAAATCAGAATAGATAGAATAGATAGTGATGGCAATTTACAGTCAAATTTACATATGTGGTTTATATGTTTAATTGGCAACTCAAAATGCTTCTCTTTTAATTAATGTCCCGGCGTATTGGGAGGGTCGAAATTTTTCTTTAAAAAAAACTCCTGATTTCTTGCTGGACCAGAGTGATCCCACTGGATCTTGTTGTAATCTGTCGTGCGACGGAATTCAAAACCAGGAAAGGGTATGCACTGGCGGCAACGGACTGGGCCACTAAAGGAGTAGAGAGCTTTAGTAGAGCTGAGCTTAGGGGACTCTTGGACGAGTGTGTCTTTTCGAGATGGCGAACACGTTGGAAAGAGAGTCATTAGGAGAAATCTTGACTTTGATTTTAATCACTGTGTTAGTTTCTTACTGACGGAACATTGGTCGCTCAATACCTTTCTGCATAAGAGAGCCCTGTCCGATTGCGAGTCGTACAACTGCCGTCCACCAGTCGAAGACTAGGGGCATGTGTAGTGCGAATGTCCCTTATACACAGATATAAGGGACCTCCAGGGATTAGCACTAATTAGGTCAGGTGATGACTGGATAGATAGCTAGTAATATGCTTTCTACCCAGAGCGTTTTGGCCAGAGCAAAGGAGTTTGCTTCCAGAGCGTTTACTCGGGGTAGAATAATTATGACGTAATTGTAGGAAATGGGTCTGCTGGCCTCTTCAAGGCAATCTGACCTGAGGGCTGAGCGACTGCGAGAATTCGAACCGGGCTGATCCCTTAATATCATTCAGCTTGATGAGGGGCAGCTGCTGCTCGTTGCAGGAGCACGAGTCGCTGGACTGCAAGGAGTTAAAACCGTGTAAATCCAAAACCTTTCGCTCCAAACCCTTTCGCTCGGCGATGGTGAACGGCAAACACGACATATAGATATAGGATAACCCGTGCTTGTCTGTATCCCTGTCACCCTCGGTACCGCACAAGGCCTCTGGTACCGAGGGTGATAGAGATACAGACAAGCATGGGTTATCCTATATCTATATATCGTGGTTGCCGTTCACCATCGCCGAGCAAAAGGATTTGGAGTTTTCTCCGTCTCCCACCCGTTAGGATTCTGCAGTCTTGCAATGTAGTAGGGACCGTCCCATCTACCTGGAGTCTACGCACTTGCAGGTATGTTAAAATGTCCAGCCTGTACTTTTTCTGCTGCAGGGCGACCAATCGCGTGAAGTGTGGTATGTAAATCGCAATTTGGTAAAAGCTTTGCTACGCAGCTCCCACCAGAGAGTTTGGCCGGTAACGTGGGGATCAAGAGGCTCCGGGATATATAATTCAAACTTCTTAAAAAAACGTTTCGTAACATACAGAGTGGCACACTAATTGTGCTTCAGCAATGAATTCAAATTACTTTTTTAATCAAAAAATTCATTTATTTGTTTATTGTATAGACAATTCAATATTATTTTATGTAACTAATTGGTTTTGAAGATGATAGACTGAAAATTACATCCAAGCCCATGCACGCATATGCGATACCTGATCAGAAAATTATTCATTGCGGCCTAAAGGGTTGAAGTCGGGTCGCCTCAATTATTGTTTTAATGGACTGCTACAATTCAGATAAATTCCTTGGTTTTGTATTGTACACCTTTTGCTTGACATAACCTTATAAAAAAAGTCTGGAGCAGTCAGTTCAGGGGACCTTGGGGGCCAGCGGAAAGTAAAATTTCTGGATATTAATTTGTTTGCGAATTTTCGTTGAAATTCTGTCACAACCAGTTATGTGTGGAGTTACTCCATCTTACAGGAGCCAAATGCTGTTGAAACGGATACGTCTTCAGCGCAGTTCTGGGCAAAAAACTTCGTCGACATCTTTAAACAACGGTCCCCATTGGTCTCCGTTTTGCATTTGTGGCATGATTTGTGTGCCACCCTGTATTTGAATATTTCATATTCATGTCATCTTATTTCATGAAAATTTACAACATTATTAAGTTTTTTTTTATATAAACGAAAAATTTTGTTTTATTTGATGAAAAAATTAAAAAAAAAAAAACAATTTTACTGGGACGTGGAGGGTTCTGTGATTTCTTGAGTGCTCCACTTTTAATTCCAAATACTATCCAAGCGTAAGTATTATTGCCGCTAGAAATAATGAAATTCTATAACAAAGGAACAGATTTTCCATAAATATCCTTGTTCATGTCCATGAAATGCCACAACGTTCTGCGCTTCCATAAAAACCCATCAAAGACAGATTAATTACAACGGCGTATTTATGTGTATCTGGTTTTGGCCAACTATGGGGGAGTGTTAACCAAATCACAGTCGCTCTTCTCGGAGCCCGAACAAAGGCAACTTCATTTGAGCAATAAAAACAATCGCAAAAAATAAGTAAAATACATGTCGTATAACCACTCATACGCTATGTAACTGCAATATATTTTATATTTCCAAGGAGTTTTATTCTGAGGCAAAATT
>JAHXMU010017827.1:0-36924 GCA_019455685.1 Philornis downsi
TCTATATATACTTTTTATACAGAATTGCCTCCATACACACTTTTCATTTAGAAAAGAAACACTTTTCATGTAGGAAACACTGTCCATATAAGGTCTCCATAAAAATATATCATATAGGAAAGTGTTTTCACACACTTTTTATATTGAGAAGTGTCTTTTCATAGAGAAAGGTGTCTCCACAGACACTTTTCATAGAGAAAAGTGTTTTTTCATAGAGAAAAGTGTCTTCACAAACACTTCTCATAGAAAAAATTGTCTTCACAGACAGTTCTCATAGAAAAAAATGTCTTCACAGACACTTCTCATAGAGAAAGGTGTCTTCACAGACACTTTTTATAGAAAAAAGGGTCTTCACAGACACTTTTTATAGAAAAAAGTGTCTTCACAGACACTTTCTCTACTTTTTGTAGAGAAAAGTGTCATCACAGACACTTTTCATAGAGAAAGATGTCTTCACAGAGAAAAGTGTCTTCATGGACACTTTTCGTAGAAAAAACTGACTTTACGGACACTTTTCATAGAAAAAAGTGTCTCCACAGACACTTTTCATAGAGAAAAGTGTCTTCACAGATACTTTTTATAGAGAAAGGTGTCTTCACAGACACTTTTCATAGAAAAAGACGTCTCAAGCGAAACCATCACTGGGAATCGGTATCGACTTCAATTAATGCTATTGAGCCGAGCTCTGCCTACAATACGCGGAAAGGCACGAAAAGGTGATTCTTCAGCATGACAACGCTCGGCCTCACGTGGTCAAGCCCGTTAAAACCTATCTGGAAACGCTGAAATGGGAGGTCTTACCCCATCCGCCATATTTTCCAGACATTGCGCCGTCCGATTATCACTTATTCCGTTCGATAGCACGCAGTCTGGCAGACCAGCAGTTCCACTCATATGACGACATCAAGGAATGGTTAGATTCAGGGATAACCTCAAAAGATGAATAGTTTTACCGTGACGGAATTCGAGCAGACTTCTTTTCATAGGGGAAAGTGTCTTCACGGACACTTTTCACAGAAAAAAAGTGTCTTCACAGACACTCTTCATAGAGAAAAGTGTCTTCACAGATACTTTTTATAGAGAAAGGTGTCATCACAGACACTTTTTATAGAGAAAGATGTCTTCACAGAAAAAAGTGTCTTCACAGACACTTTTTATAGAGGAAAGCGACTTCACAGACACTTCTTGTTGAGAATGGTGCGTTTACAGGCACTTTTCATAGAGAAAGGTGTCTTCACAGAGAAAAGTGTCTTCACAAACACTTTTCGTAGAGAAAAGTGTCTTCGCAGACACTTTTGATAGAGGAAGGTGTCTTTACAGACAGTTTTCATAAAGAAAAATGTCTTCGCAGACAATTTCCATAGAGAAAAACGTCTTCGTAGACATTTTTCACAAAGAAAAATGTCTTCATAGATATTTTGTATAGAGAAATTTTTCTTCACAGGCATTTTTCGCAATAAAAGTGTCTGCTTTAAACACTTTGCATATAAAAAACACCTTCATATGGAAAAGTGTCTTTATATAAACATTTCATGTGAAAAGGTGACTCTGTAGGTAATTTTCATATGTCAAGGTGCTCTCATAGACTGATTTCATGCGGGAAAATTTAATCATAGAAACTTTTTATATAGAAAGCGGCCTTCATTTATGATTCTCAGATGGAAATGTGTTTTCATAGTACCTTTTCAATTGGAAAAGTATCCTCGTAGTCACTTTAAAATGAAAAGTTTCAGTCTCGTACACACTTTTCACGTACACACTTGTTTTCATACATACTTTTCACGCGGAAAAGTGTCTTTCATATGGGTAAGTTTCTGCATAGATACTTTTCGCATGGAAACTTGCCTTCATATTCACCTTTTACATGGAAAAGTACCTTCATGAGGAGGACTGTATTGGGTAGTCAAGTAATCGGCAAATCTAATAAAAACTTTTGAGGAAGACGTTCGGAATCGTCGTTAGGTATTAGGTCCCGTTCATTTATTGCAAAAGAAGTTCACTGAATGGGGACCTCTCTCATATTCTATTCATGGTATGCAAGGGAATTTGAATCGTGGACCGTATACCTAGTTAGCTTTACATATTTCAATAGCGGCTGTATTCCACCTTAGTATTACATATTATAGATAATATTTTGTATTGCCTTTTTACTTAGTATGCGGAGAAGGAGCTCTTTTCCCTTCGTCATCCCCTCATTATGTATTGAACGAACCCATAGCGAAGCAAAGATTT
Organism: Philornis downsi; assembly: GCA_019455685.1. Classification (NCBI taxonomy): domain Eukaryota; kingdom Metazoa; phylum Arthropoda; class Insecta; order Diptera; family Muscidae; genus Philornis; species Philornis downsi. The sequence goes on from JAHXMU010017827.1 coordinate 2,233, forward strand.
TCCATTCAGGAAAATTATGTACGTTTAACATGTAGTCAGCCATCATGAGTGTAGGAAAAATAAGGCTTTTGAACTGCATTTTTTATTGTTTGTGAAAAATCTGATGTTTGTTGCGCACGCGCATATACTGCCGCCTGCCAATGGAAGAGAGGATGGCGTCGACGTAGTCGTCGCTGGCGCTGTGGCCGCTTTTGCAAGCAAATAAAAACACTTCAACCATGGATGGAAAAGCTTTATTTCGACACCAAGACAAAGATTACAAGGAAATTATGGTGTGAAAAATTCCATTCCATGCCAACGGACGTGGCTTCCATACTAACACAGCCAGCCATGGGTTGGAGTGCCAGCACACGCATATGGCTTTGTGTGTCATGGAGTAATAACCTTTTTGTGGGGTTCCTTTGGTTTGACTTGAAAGAGCGCTATTCAGTTGTCTTTAAACATATGTGTAGATAAATATACGATAGTTGAAGGAGATATCTTATTACTTTTCCAGATATTTGATCGAACACAATGGATTCAGTGCGATGTTGTGAAAAAATAGAAAACAAATCATTTGCACATCAATTTCCCAGCCTGTAAATTTAAGGCTTTGTTTAATACTGATGCTATAATACTGCAATTCTTCTTATAAAAGCCTCTCTGAAGGCTTAATAGTAATCGTTAAAGATATTTAATTAATTAAGAAAACTAAATGAAGTAAAGATCTGCAGACATCCCAAAATAATAGTATTAAAATGTAGATATTGGTTTCAAAATTATATCTTCCTATTTCATAGTTTCATTTGTATACTGAATATACCGAAATATGGATCCATAAGTTCTAACATCAAGAAAGTTCATTTATGATCCAACTGATTTATATACGTATTAAATGCATTCAAACTCTTATGAAAACTCAGAATTTTTGAAGTTATGAAACCAAATTTTGACATTCAGTATGTAAATTTTTTCATAACTTTTAGTTGCGCAATTAAGTTCTCTCTGTTCTTTCTAATAAAAATTATGAAATCATGTTTACAAATGATTCATTGGAAGTATTGCTCATCGCTAGCTACTACTTCTAACCATCTTTCTGGCAAAGCTCGAATTCCGCCACAGTATTCGAGCTTTTGAAGTTATCCCTGAATCTAACCATTCCTTGAGGTCGTCATATGAGTGGAACTGCTGGTCAGCCAGACTGCGTGCTATCGAACGAAATAAGCGATAATCGGACGGCGCAATATCTGGAGAATACGGCGGATGGGGTAAGATTTCCCATTTCAGCGTTTCCAGGTAGGTTTTAAGGGGTTTGAGGCCCAGCGTTGTCATGCTGAAGAATCACCTTTTCGTGCCTCTCCGCGTCTTGTAGGCATTTCTCGCTCAGACCTCGGCACAATCGCATTAATTGAAGTGGATACCGATTCCCAGTGATGGCTTCGCTTGGTTTCAACAGCTCGTAATAAATAACATTGACCTGGTTCCACCAACCACAGAGCATAACCTTCACAGCGTGAATATTCGGCCGAGACGACGCTGTAGAAGCATGCCCGGGCAGCCCCCATGACTTTCTTTTCTTTGAATTGCTGTAATGAATCCATTTTTCATCACCCGTTACAATACGATGAAGAAACCCCTTCCATTTTTGTGGCTAAAGCAGTTGTTCACAGGCGAAAAACAACGCTCAACGTCCTTTGACTTCAACTCACAAGTAACCCAAGTTCTTTGCTTTTAAATCATGGCTTGATGAGTAATTCCTAATACTAAATCAAGCCCTACCTGCGTTTGACACGGGTCCCTATAAAGCAATGCCGTCAATTCAGTGTCTTCCAAGATTTTGCGTGTTCCTTCACGCGAACGGTCGTCAGCATCAAAATCACCGTCTTCAAAGCGACAAAACCAATCGCGATACGTTGTTTCACTTAAAGCAGCATCTCCGCAAAAGTTTTGAAGCTCTCGATGAGCTTCAGCTGCCGTTTTCTTCGATTGAAAGAAGGAAATCAATATGACGATTATTTGGCACGAAATCATACATATTCACAATATGCCGTCAAAAGAAAATCACTATTGTGCCGAGGCGGTATGTTAACCATATGCCTAAGCTTGCCCCATGATGTTTAGGTTATGGCAAAATCAACTATCGCTTACAGCTGGCGCCATCTATTGGCAAACAGCGGGAACTTAGTTGCGTTTTCAGAACCGACGATCTGGCAAGACTGTCAACTGTTAACTACCTGTCATCTTAAGTGTTATTTATTTAGCAAAACGTTTGCCATTTACGAATATGGTTTAATAACCGGAGAACGCGTAAAAATAGTTAAAACTTACTACAGAAGTAGTGATTCAAACATGGGCACTTTTCGTGCATTACGGAATGATTATGGTCATCATAATCGGTCTACTGTGTAAGGAATTGGCAAGATTATACTGAAATTTGAAGAGACTGGAAGCGGTACAGATGCGGACAGGCCTGTGCATCGTCACAGTGTACGCACTTCCGAAAATATCGTTTATGCTAGTGAAAGTGTGACAGATAATCGGAATTTTAATTCAGACCGCTATGGCTAAATGATAACCGACTTTTTTGGCCTGCAATTAAAGATAATGAACCAGGCGATATGTGGTTTTAACTAGACGGTGTTACGAGCCACACAACGTGACCGATTTTGGCTTTATTGCATGAGAAGTTTCCAGCGTTTTCACGTTTTGACGATGTCAATTGGCCACGAAGACCATGGGATTTGTCGCCGTTAGATATATTTTTGTTGGGCCACGTCAAAGACCTTGTTTCCGCGGATAATCCCCAAACGTTGCAGCATTTGAAAACTATCATTTCTCGAGTTATCACCGAGATACCACCCGAAATGTGTGAAAAAGTGGTTGAAAACTACCTCAAAAGGATCCGCTGCTGCAAACAATCCAGAGGCGGCCACTTAAATGACATTGTATTTCGTACATAATGGCAAGGTTCAAGCATTGTAATGAAATAAAAGTTTCATCGAAATCATAGCTCTAAATACGTTCGACTTGAGTTTATAAATAGTTGAAAGTGCTAGCCGGATCTGTTTAAGGGGTCCTCTGTAAAGAAAGGCATATATTGTGAAGGGGCTTGAACCTACGATCACATGCTTGCTATTGCCGTGTCATACTACTATAAGGCGGTCCCAAATTTAGTCGGCTTGACATATAGATGATGTCGGTAATTTGACAAAATTATTTTGGCGAGAGACATATATTTTAAGTTTTAAGTCGCCCTGTGGCTTACTATTTTTAGTGTCCGCGCCAGACATGGTTAAGAAAATCCACAAAATGGTATTGGATGATCGTCGGCTGGAGTGCGTGAGATAGTTGAAATGATAGATATTTCAAAAAGTGCTATAGATCATATGTTGACCGAACATTTGAAGATGAGAAAGTTGTGCGCAAGATGGGTGCCGCGCTTGCTTTCTATAGTGCAGAAGCAACGTCGTGAAGATGTTTCAGCAGTGTTTGGCAATATTTCATCGCATTAAAGCCGAATTCTTGCATCGATTTATAACCATAGATGAGGCATAGGTCCACCACTTCACACCTGACACAAATGTCAGGAGCCAAAGTAGTGGACTGTTCCATCTGCAGGCAAGATCATGGCGTCTGGGATTATTTTTATTGATTATCTTCAGAAAGGCGAAAAGAAATTGTTGTTTTTTATCAAGACAATGCTCCAATTCACACATCTACAGTGAGCGCATTTCGTTTAGCCGAGTAAATACTTTTGAACATTCCGGTCAGTGAAAGTTATAAATGTCAATGTAAGTTTACGTAAAATAGAGTTTTGATAGTTCTACTTAAGTTCCGCATAAAAAATAAGTAAAGCATTTGACTTTGGAGAGAAACATGGATTTTATTTAAATTATTCATATGTTTACAGCGCACTACGTATAGCCGAATGAATATTTTTCTTACATTTATTTAACACTAATGAAATTTTTATTGAGTTAATATTTAGTCTTGGCTCCTCTGTTTATCAACACTTCGTAAGTGCGTTTTTCCATACTATTTATCAAATTTTACAATTCATTTGAAGCAATGTCTCTCCAGCATGTCACAATGGCACTCTTTAGTTTGTTGAATTGATGTAAATTGCCTTCCATTTCCATAAACCTTTCAAGCCAATATGCCACATAAGTTTTCTATCGGGTTCAGATCAGGACTGCGTGCGGGCCAGTTCATAACCATCAGCTGTTTTGAAGAAAACCAGGTCGTTGTTAGACGAGAACGATGGATTGATGCGTTGTCCTGCTGGAAAACAGCATCCTCATCATGGCGATCTTCCAGGAAAGGAATCAATTCGACTTCTAAAAGTTTGGTGTACTTTTGCTGTTGGTTTTTGGCGGAATGAAGTAGATTTTTGATTTTATATAAAACGAAAACACACCCCAAACCATTACTCTGCCTCCACCAAAATTTCTACTTAGGCTTGGTGACTCTGGCGCCTTCAAATCATGCCAATAATAGCTCAATCCGCCGGGTCCATCCAAGTTAAATTTTTTTACGCCTGAAAAAACTACATTCTTCCATTGAAAAGTCCAGCTCATGTGCTCTTGTGCAAATTTGAGTCGAGCATCTTTATAAGGCTGCGTTAGGAGAGGTGTTTTCATTGGTTTCCTGTCAACCAGTTTTGGTGAAGCTGTCAAAATAGCTTGAACACGTCGCTTTCCTATAGGCAATTCAAGAATATGAATATTTTTGTAGCCAATGAACGAATATGGTTAACCTGTCGCTTTGAAACCTTCGTTTGACCTTTCGTTAGCGGTTTGTCGCTCCCTCGGACTATTTTCTATTTCCAAATGGCTCGGTGGGAAAAGATTTGCCAACAATGAAGAGGTGGAGTCTGCGGTTGATGGCTATTTTAAAGAGTTTGACAGATAGGTCTCAAGCAGGGTATAGAAGCTAATGAATATCGTTGGAAAAAAGTGTATCGGGGTAAAAGAAGATTATATTGAAAAATAAAGAACATTTTGCTCTACTCTTTTGTATCTTCTTTGTTAGATCGCCCAGTTTTGGGACCGTCCTCGTACATTCAACATATTAGCTTAGAAGGCAATGTGGTGAAAGATCGATGTAATGCTTAATCTTACCCAAAAAATCTATTCGATGAGTTATTTCACAGCTTTTACCTTTGTTTTTTACGCTTTACAGAATTTTACATTTTCCCCAACAGTATTTCCCATCGAAAAGAATTCGTTCTTTTTTTTCGCTTTACATAAAACAAACTATAACGGTAATTAGATGGATAATTTGCAGGAATTCGAAAATGATCCATTCATGGCCAGAACCAACCAAATCGTTCCCTTTGTAATGATGCCCTGGCATTTTCCAACACAGTTTCTTCTTCGACGTTTGAGGCCACAACAATTTGTCTTGCATGACATTAAACTATGCATAGAAATGTAAATAATCATGGCAAAATTGTATGTGAAATGTTGAAATGCACACAAAAAAAGAGGCAACAAGAAAATGCCACAAAAGGGCTCTGACGATTCTGTGGCCGATGCAGTAGAAAAGAGGACAAATTGCGCTCTCACAGGGAGACGATGGCAGAAGCTCTACAAACAGTGTTATGAAGCGAAAAAGGGCTTGTGAAGGAATTCTCAGCTGTAGCGGTTCATGTTGGCAACAGCAACAAAACCATTTAGCTGAGACTTTGCAATAGTTTGTTGTAAAACTCTCACAGATTTGAGTGATTTTTTCCTAGTTTGTTTTCAAGGAGTTGTCTATAATAGACGACGATGTTGCTTTATGATCATTATCATTCATTGAGTAAGTCAACATGCCACAAATGCTCAAGTACCTGGCTCAATAGGCCACTGGACGACGACATAATGACTTGGCGTTTTTTGTGTTAGCAGTTTCCTTCTCATCTAGTTGGTGGTTGGTTGTTTCGTTTCACATTTGTGTGAGTATATGTACTCGTGTGTGTGTGCTGCTTGTTGCATGAATGGAATTGGCAAATGTCGGGAATGCTGAATTGCTAACTGGGAGGTATTAACAACCGTTTGCCGTTCGTGTCTTTTCCATATACTACCTAGGGTAAGCATGTTGTTGGGCCTGCAAAGAGGATCCATCCATGTCGACGGTTAGTTGTCGTTGTAGTTTTGCAATCTGAGCCTTGTTTTGCAACATGATGCATGATGATGATGCAGTCCCCTTTTGTGGAGACTGATTTTGTGTTACGAATATGTTCGACAAATCACATCAAATGTACAAAAATGTATCAAGAGTATCCAAGTATTTCTGATAAACTCGTAATACCCAGTTAACGTAACGACTGGATGTTAGGAGACTTTGTCGTTATTGAAGGATAAAATAATTCCATTTGGAAGATTAGCGTCAAGAGCTGTGTGCTGTGACAAAGAGAACCATAAATTTTCCTAATAATCAAAATAAATTTTCTACGATTTATTTCTGTTGAAAAGTATGGGTTTGCAAAATTTTACTTTCATTCGAAAAACTTTTCACTGAGTTACGCACATTTGACTGTTTGAAAGCGGACATAACCTTTTCACGAAAAAATGCTGAACAATTTTTATTCTTAATAGACCATCAATGTGATAAATCTATGGCTAAAGTGACGTCAGGTGCTGTCAATAAAATCAACTACCCAGCAAAAAAAAAAAAAAAGAAAAAAGTTATTCAAAAAGAATCACATTTTCACCACTTCTAAGGATTCAATCCGTGCATGTTTGCCGCTTCCAACGAAGCACTTTTGAACCATTTCCAAAAGAACGGTAATGAAGTACTTAAAACATTGGTTCGATACCCATTTATAGTTCCTATAGGAATTAGAGCAATTAAAGCAGTATGCTTCGAAGAAGTAATTTTGGATAGCCAATGTAAGGAAGCTTCATTTCAAGTTTCTGGAGAAAATATTTATTTATCTTCCTTTATATAATAACCGACATATTAAGCTTGTCATTCCATTTGTAAAGACCATACAAAGCTTACTTGTATATCGGGTTATCCACAGTGAAGTTTCAAAAGTAAAGTTAAATAAAACACACATATAGCTGTGATTTCGATGAAACTTTTATTTCATTATAATGCTTGAACTTTGCCATTATGTGCGAAATACAATGTTATTTAAATGACCGCCTCTGGATTGGTTGCAGCAGTGGATCCTTTAGGGGTAGTTTTCGAACACTTTTTCACGCATTTTGGGCTGTATTTTGGCGATAACTTGACGAATGTTGAGTTTCAAATACTCCAACGTTTGGAGATTATCCACATAAACAGGGTATTTGACGTGGATCTACAAAAATACGTCTAACCATGTCAAAGCGCTTGGTCTTGGTGGCCAATTAGCATCGCCAAAACGTGAAATTATGCTTTTTGCAAACTGCTCATGTAATAAAGTCAAAATTGGTTGTATTGTGTGGCTCGTGACACCGTCTTGTTGAAACCACATATCGTCCAGTTCTTCAATCTTCAATTGCAGCCCAAGAAAGTCGGTTATCATACGGCCATAGCGCTGTGAAATGAAATTTGGATTATCCGCCACACTTTCAATAACAGAAGCGCCATAACGCTTTCGGTCGCTTCAAATTTCTTTATAAGCTTGTCAATTCTTTGCACAGTAGGTCGATTACGACGCCCATAATCACCCCGTAATGCAAGAAAAGTGCCCAAGTTTGAATCATCAGTTTTACAGTAAGTTTCAACTACTTTTCCGCGTTCTTCGGTTGTTAAACAATCCATATTCGTAAATGGCAAACTTTTCACTAAATAAATAACACTTCCGATGACAGATATCTAACAGCTGCCAGCCTTGCCAGATCGGCGATTTTGAAACCACTAAATGGATAATCCTGTGTGTATCATCCAATACCATTTTGTGGATTTTCTTAACCGTGTCTGGCGTGGGTATTTCTATTGGTCGATCACTAGGGTGTTCGTTTTGGCAGCTCGTGCGACCTCGTTTTAACTCTGCTACACAATATTTTACAATTGTAAACGGAGGTGCAGACTCCCCCAGAGTAGATCTTTTAAGCGGAAATATTGAGTTACATAACGGTGATCAATTTTTTCTATGTTTACAAATTCACTGAAGTCGTTTACTTTTAATGGTTCAAATAAAAATACTAAACAACGTGGCGCCTTGAAACTTTAACTTGAAACTTGAACAACTTATAAGGTTGCCGCTTTTCACCAAAAACTTTTTTTTCAAACTGGTATCATCTTTTACAAGTCATGTCGACTAGTTTTGGGACCGCTATCTTACGCCATATTTGACAGTTTTTCTTTGATAAAGGCGGAAATGTTATTTTAACAGCCAATCATGTAAAATTTTGGATTCCTCAATCCTGTTGTGGTGATTTTGATGTCTAAGTTGCACCACGCTCTTATCGAAAATGTCGGTAGAATATTGGAAATCGATTGCCCGGAGCTAAACATTGCATAAAACCCCGCCTGAGCTCACTTGAATAAGGCTGGAATATAGAAAGAAGCTCGTGGTATGACTGCTACACGAGCGAACACCAAAACCCAAACTCATGTACCGCATTTCCATTTGCGAATCGCTGCTCAATCGCCAAATGAAATCGACCCATTTCTGGAGTGGATGATGACTGATTATGAAAAATGGATTCGGTTTTGATCGAAATGCAGTCAGCTGCCGCAAAGGGAGAATAAGCGAAGATTGATGTTCGAGACGAGTTTTCTTTACATCTGACAGGGTTGACGGGAAACCATCTGCTAAAAGCTGTTTCATTATGGCGGAATTCTTAACTCGGACCTGTACTGTCATCGGTTGAACCATCTACAGGAAGAAATCAATTAGGCAGTGGAAGAGGAATTATATTCTATCGGGACAACGCCAGGATATACGCACTTCGATAGTGACCAGCTAGAAGCTCCGGGAGCTTCTGGAAGGTTCTTATGTGACCACCTTGTAGTCCAGACTTGGCATATAGTGATCACCAACTGTTTTAGCGAATGGTTTGGTTGGTCAAAAATTTGCCTGAAGAGAAGTCTCTGCAAATCCACTGTTCCAGTTTTTTTGCCAATAGCGGTGAAAGTTTCTCTGAAAGAGGCATAATGGAATTGTCTTCAAAATGGAAACAAATTATCGAACAAAAGATGAATATTTGATCTTAATCGGTTTATTTTAGTTATGCTTAATAACGACTTCAATGTCATGTAAAAATTAAGGATTTCTTTACTACGTCTTTAATCTTCCACTTAATTTTTCTTGATATAGAATTCTGCTTTCATATTTCTGTGGTCACAACCCGTAACAGCCTAACTCGAGTTAGGACACAATTGAGTTATTAGCACCATCGTATTCAGCGTATCTAAATTTATTTGCTCTAAATTTTTCATGTTTGTATCTCTTCTAGGAAGGCAGTTAATCCTAAAAAACCTAATAGCTTAAGTTATTTTTCTAAATGACTGTTTTGGCATAACTGCCTAAGTCAATTTAGGATTACAACAAATATAAACATTATTTTTTCATCATTGCCTAAATCAACTTAAGTCGTTAATCCAAAAAAATAAAAAAACAATTTTATTTCCCTAACTTGACTTAAGCTCTTATTCCGAATTACAATTTCGTTATTTGATAAACATAAATTGAGTTAAGGTCTTTCTCCAAACTTAAAGTTTTTTATTTAATCTGGAATAATAGCCTAACTCAACTTGAACTTTTTGACTTTCTTTCGTTCAACAATTCATAAGAGCCAAAGTGTCTTTTTCGATAATATCTTTTGACTGCGAGAATAAGCAACTTTTTTTTGTTAACAACTAAGTAAAGAAATTCGTTTCCTTGGAATCTGTAGCAAAGTTTTCCAAAAAACACCTTCTCCTGATTTTCAGTGAAGATTCAAAACTTTAAACTCCTGTACTGAAAATATTGAAAAACAGACTTAGGCTATTACGGGTTGTGACCACAGATTTAATGGAATTTTTTTTGTAAATTTCTTTTTTTTTAATGCTTTTCCAAATGTTTCGCTGGTCTTCAAAGTTTATCATTCCCATTGTGGTGACTTATTTGGGCGGGTTTCTTAGAAAGGATTTTCTTACTTTGCAAGAGTTCTGAGTATCCGTTCCTTGTACATGCACGTACGTACCCAGAAGAAGCAGTTATCTCAAATGTTTTGCTGTATCGACTTTGTTGTTGTTGTTGCTGTCGCTGTCATAATCATGTTGCAATTGAAAGATGATAATGACTAAAGGAGTACGAAGACCGACAGAGAGTGAAAAAGTCATTTATCGTATGTTGCAACATGAGTGTTGCTTAAAATGTTTTTCTTTCCTTATTGTCATCCGTTTTTGAATCCATGTTGCAATCTCTCCAGTCGACGAAACGAATGACTGATGGATGGATGGATGGATGGACGGTGGCGTAAACGGCGGCATGGAGCGAGGTGATAAGTTTGGGCTGCTCGTTGGAATGGCTGATGGCTGGTTGCTTGGTTGGATTGAATTGGCTTCGAGTGGCGGTGGCTGTTGGCTTCTGGTTATGAAATCCAATTCCATAATCATTCATTTATATGAAAGCACCGCAATACAGACACACACAAACACACGCATACACGAAAAAGCGACAAGCAAATCGACTATTTAAGAAGTATTTAAGTTTTATTTGTTTCCATTTTTTTTTTTCTTTCAGCTCAGTTCCTGGACATTGATTGCCCACTTGTAGGAATGACCGACCACCACTTACAGGTTCAACTTTCAGTGCTTTTGGATGTGAAATCTTTTGCTGTGACTTCGTCTCTCTGTCGATCGGGATCATGTTCATCACAAACATGCTGCTTTTAGATGGAGCAGGAAATGAGTTTTACAAATAAGCTAATTAGCCGTTAAGGAAATGTACTACTCGTGTGTATGTAAAGAATTTATCTTGAAACATTAAAGTTTGCTGTGAGTACCTGGATTAACTGTGTGTCTGTGTGTGCGTGTTTTTTTAACGACTTTTATGGTAATCCAGCAGGGATTACTGCTTAGCGTTGCACAAAGAGAGTTAAATACATATTTTAATTATACTAAAATAATAAAAATAACGACCGATGTGATAGGAACAAAACAGCACAACAAATTAAAGGATAGCTGATTTCAACCGAGGTAGTACTAGCATATTTAGCAAACTGGGATAGGTCATTCAAAACATATATGATGGACAGATAGTTGATAGAAAACTGAAAATGCATGAGATCCATGAAGACTACAAAACAAAGTAAAAGATAGTTGATTTCAACCGAGGTAGTACTAGCATATTTAGCAAACTAGGATAGGAAATTCAAAACAAATATGTTGGATAGATAATTGATAGGAAACTGAAAATGCATGAGATCCATGAAGATAAGAGAACTTCAGTTCAGCGATAAACATTTTATCGATCCATTTAAATGTCATTCCCAAGAATTGCAAGCATTATTTTTTTAAAGAAATTCTAACAAAGTAAGACATACATAAGAAAACAATAATCAAAAAAAAAAAAAAATAAAATAAATAAATAAATAAATAAAATTGGTCCACTATTATTACACTCTGTATTTGTCAAACTTTCCAATTTTCCTAGAGCGCAATATTTTGACGTGAATTCGTGAAATGAAAAAAAAAACTAGCGACCTAATCTAAAGGGTGTCCCAAAAAGAACGCAAGATTTAAATTTGGCGCCATTCGAAGTGTCATTGTTTCACATTTGAACAATTGTTATTGTTTGCTAGTAGAAGGTACGAGGTAAGTAAAAATGGTGCGCTACACGAATGAACAACGCATTCTCATTGTGAAATTGTTTTATCAAAAAGGCTACAGTTCGCAAATTGCGATCAATTTGGGGTCACAATAATGCTGCAAAAGAGTCAACTGTAAAGAGATTAATGGATAAATTTGCCAAAACTGGGTCTGTTAGTGATGTTAAGACAACAAAGCGCCTATGACCAGGTCGATCGACCGAAAATGTCGCAGCTGTACGTGATGATGTCGCTCAAACTCCATCCACCTCAATTCGAAACCGAGCTCAGCAAATTGGTGTCTCCAAATCCACTACGTAGCGAATTTTGACGACAGATTTGCGTCAGCATGCATACAAAGTTCAATTGACTCAGGAACTGAAGCTGTCATCAGCTGACCATGGACAGCGAAGGGAGTTCGTTAATTGGGTATTGGAGAGACAACATGAAAATGCTGATTTTGTCGATAAAATCATCTTCAGTGAAGAGACCCATTTTCATCTAGATGGCTTCGTCAATAGGCAGAATTTTCGCATTTGGGGTGAGGAAAATCCTCGAGTGATTCACGAAAAGCAAATGCATACCCAACGTGCCACTGTGTGGTGTGGATTTTGGGCTGGAGGAATCATTGGACCTTTTTTTATGAAAATGAGGCATGTCAAGCGCAAACAGTCAATGGTGCTCGGTATCGTGAAATAATAACCAGCTTTTTCGTGTCTAGCATTGAAGAAATGAATGTGGAGGGCATGTGGTTTCAACAAGACGGCGCCACATGTCATACAGCCAGAGAAACAATTTAATTGCTGCAGTCATTTAAATCTTGCGTTCTTGTTGGGACACCCTTAGGTTGCAAGCTTATCATTAAAGTTAGTCAAAAAATATTCTTATCATCTTCCTACTTATATGGGCTGCCTTATCGTTCTCTAATGTTCTTTGGAATTTAACCTGAAATTGAACTAAACCTGAAAATGCAAAATTAGGTTTACCACAAGGTGACCAGCTTGGCTCACTTTTGTTCTTATTATTTATCTTGTTTTTATTATTTATCTTGTTTTTATTATTTATTCCCTCAGTGTTTAAATACTGTAATGTCGTGTTATATGCTGACGATTTAAAGTTATATTCTGTTATTCAAAATCTAAATGATTGCAAGTTTTTTCAGAATGATATTTATAGTTCTTTTCCATTGGTGTGTTTATATAATTGTATGGAATTAAATTTTTCTAAGTGTACAATTTTAACAATTAACAATTAAAAAATTCCCAGTAGTTAATAATCATAATTATTATAATAATATATTTGACAGAAAAATGACATCGAAGGACCTTGATGTTCATATTGACTTTCAACTTTCATTTATTCCATATTTAAAATACATTGTAAGCAAAGCAAATTCCCAACTAGGTTTCTTGAAACGAGATGATAGAGAAGTTAAAGACCCATTCACATTAAGGGTATTATAATTTGCAATTGTATGATCTCAATTCAAATATCGCGATTTTATATAGAATCCGAGTTACGACATACATAAATGCCGGATTGAAAGAGTTCAAAGAAGATTTACAAAGTTTGCCTTACAAAATGTATATCTTTGTTTAGTTTAACATGCCCGAGTATGAAATTCGTAGTCAGTTACTCAGTTTGAATGATCTGATGCAGCGAAGAGTAGAACATAATATTATATTTATCAAGGATATTATTGACAGTAGAATTGACTCTTCTTCTGCAACTAATACCCTTTAATGTGTGTACGAGGAATTTGAAACACAAATTTTTTACGAATATTTCCGTAGATATAATTACGGTCTAAATGAAGTTGTGAAGTGTCTTACTTTATGCAAAACATATATGATGGATAGATAATTGGTAGGAAACTAAAGATGCATGATATCCATGAAAACATGAAGACAACAAAATAAAGTAAAGGATAGTTTATTTCAACCGAGGTAGTACTAGCATATTTAGCAAACTGGGATTGGCAATTCAAAACATATATGATGGATAGATAATTGATAGGAAACTGAAAATATATGACATCCATGAGGACATGAAGACTACAAAACAAAGTTAAGGATAATTTGATTTCAACCGAGGTAGTACTAGCATATTTAGTAAACTGGGATTGGACATTCAAAACATACATATATGATGGATAGATAATTGATAGGAAACTGAAGATGTATGAGATCCATGAAGACACAAAGACTACAAAAGACTACAAAGAAAAGGATAGCTGATTTCAACCGAGGTAGTACTAGCATATTTAGCAAACTGGGATGGGCCATTCAAAACATATGTGTTGGATAGATGATTGATAGGAAACTGAAAATCTATGAGATTTATGAAGATACGGGATCTCATCTCAGCGATAAACATTTTATCGATCCATTTAAATTTCATTCTTTAGAATTGCAAGCATTTTTTTTTTTAAGAAATTCTAACAAAGAAAGACATATGTACATAAGAAAACAATAATCAAAAAAAAAAAAAAAAAAAATTGGTCCATTATTATTACACTCTATATATTTGTCAGACTTTCCAATTTTCCTATATTGCAATATTTTGATGTGAATTCGTAAAATGAAAAAAAAACAGTTAACTTGATGTAGGTTGTCAGCTTGTCATGAAAGTTAGTCAAAAAATATTCTTATCATCTGCTACTCATATGGGCTACATAATCGTGCTCAAATGTTCTCTGAAATTGAACCTGAAATTAAGCTGAACCTGTAAATGCAAAATCAGGTGCACCACAAGGTAGCCATCTTTGCTCACTTTTGTTTTTATTATTTATTAACGATATTTCCTCAGTGTTTAAATTGTGTAATGTCTTGTTATGTGCTGACGATTTAAAGTTATATTCTATTATTCAAAATCTAAATGATTGCAATTTCCTTCAGAATGATATTGATAGTTTTTTTTTTCGTTGGTGTGTTTATATAATGGTATGAATGAAGATTTACAAAGTTTTCCTTACAAAATGTATATCTTTGTTTAGTTTAACATGCCCGAGTATGAAATCCGTAGTCAGTTGCTCAATAGATTGCAAATTGTGTAATAAATAAATAAAATAAAATAACGTTTTTGGATTAGTGCATCACAAATTTTTGGCATGGACGAGACCTTTACCAAAATGACGCACAAGGCGAGTGTTATCAGATATTCTAAAATCAGTTACCCTTTCTGCTACAGGAAGGCAAGTAAAGTGAAATTGAAAGCTTGAGGTTAAATTTAACATTGATTTTTTTGTTTACCATATCCATCCTATTTATCCATTTTTCCTTTTCAAGTTCAATTTAAATAGGAAATGCAAAAAAGCTTTGATTTCGATGAAACTTTTATACCATTACAATGTCTGTATCGATTTATAATTTCAGAATGTGTGATGTAAAAGCCATCAATTAATCACGCCTCCTTCTGGTACATTCCACAAAATCCATACTATATATTATTTAAACTTCATATTTTTTATTTCGTTTCATTAAATTTTTTGAAATGCGGTACACATTTAGTATTTAATGCATTTGAGCCAAAATAGAGTCTCCGAATTAAAACGGAACGCATTAATACATCCCTTCTTGTATATCCTTCATATACAAAATTCATAGATTTTCCATTCGTAATTTGTAATCAGTAAGCTATCAG
Source organism: Philornis downsi (assembly GCA_019455685.1). Classification (NCBI taxonomy): domain Eukaryota; kingdom Metazoa; phylum Arthropoda; class Insecta; order Diptera; family Muscidae; genus Philornis; species Philornis downsi. The sequence continues at coordinate 17,568 of JAHXMU010017827.1, forward strand.
GCCCTAGATTTTTGCTCATTACTTTAAGTGATAACTTTCGGTATAACTTGAGGCCGAGAAATCGTGCCTCTCTTAGTACCTTCCATAGAAACGTAATCCATTTCATTCTTATCTTTCATGTAGTTGCACTGAATTTAGTCAAATTTTGCACAACTTATGCGTTTGATGAAATAAATTGTGAGGATGAAAATGAAACGCAGCGCGACATAATAAATTATTCCACTTACGGAAATATAATTTTCCGCTCTAAGTCATAATTATTCTACTTCTGAGGTGGCAACCCCAATAGATATCCTTATTAATTATACGCCGCCCGTAAAAAATAATTCCAAGCGCTTCGATCTTCCGCGCTATCCCTCCAATTCGTCACACCAAGCTTCGATTGTATTTCAAAAGCCTGGTCCTTACAATGGAGTTTTAGTCGCCCTCTTATGCGCCGTCCATCGAGTTCGTTGTCGAAAACTTTCCGTGCCGAAGCATTTGGATCCATCCGCACAACATGACCGAGCCAACCGAAACGCTGTATATTAATGCGTTTGACTACGTCGATGTCGGCACATAGCTTATACAGCTCATTGTTCATGCGACGCCGATACTCTCCGCTAACAATGATGGGTCCATACATTTTCCGGAGTATTTTTCATAATTATTAGACTGCAGGTATTACAGTTTTTGTCAGGTACAGAGTGGCGCAGCAATTGTGCTACAATAAGAAATTCAAATAACTTTAAATCAATGTATTTCATTTATTTATTCTTTTATTTATTTATAATTTTTTTGTATAGAAAATTCAATTTTATTTTGTATAACTGACTGGCTTTAAAGATCATAGACCATATATATATATACGACACCTGATCTGAAAATTATTCATTGGGGCCTGAAGGGTTGAAGTCGGGATTGCCTCAATTATTGTTTTAATGAACTGCTTCAATTCAGTCAAATTCCTTGGTTTCATTTTGTACACCACTTGCTTGACATAACCCCATAAAAAAAGTCTGGTGCAGTTAGGTTAGGTGACCTTGGGGGCCAGCGGAAACTGGAGTTTTTGGATATTAAATTGCGTGGGAATTTTTTTTGGAGCTCCGCCATAACCGGCCTGGGGTTATATGTGCAGTTGCTTCATTTTGCTGGAACCAAATGCTGTTGAAACGTACACGTCTTCGGCGCAGTTCTGGGTGCACAAAACTCCTTCAACATCTTTAAATAGTGGTCCCCATTGACAGCTACTGTTACATCGTTTTCTTTAAAGAAACATGAATCCACAATGCATGTTGAAGAAACTGCCCACCACAGAATGACTCGTTCTGAGTGCAGTTCCGTCTCATGGAGTATTTGTGGATTAGATCCACTTCATATACGGCAATTTTGCTTGTTTACGTTGGCGTCTAGATCAAAATGGGACTCAACAGACATTAACAAGTAATTTATCAAGTTGTTCCAGGCGATTAGACAAATCCAGAGGGTTTCACTTGTTTGCAATTTAGACTTTGTACGGAAACAAGTTTAAGTCATCATGAATTATCCGTTATAATGACCGTCTGCTAACTCCAATTTACGCTGATAGGTTTCGAGTCGAAACGCTTGGATTTGCCTGAAATGACGATGCTACAGCCGCGATTATGTCTTGAACCTGAACATAGAGATCTCGATGGTACGGTCTTCGTGCGATGCTTCCAGATTCAGCAAACATGTTTCCCCATTTCAGAATAGTCCATCTGCTCCGGAGAGTGTCGCCAAATTCCTGTTTAAATTCTCCTTGGACAGAAATAAAGGACTGAAGAACCTTTATGAAACTGCACATCACAGAGTGACTCGTTCTGGTTTCAGTTCCATCTCATGGGGTATTTCTAGATTAGATTCACTCCATATACGAAAATTTTACTCGTTTTCATTGCCGTTTAGATCAAAATGGGCTTCCTCAGACATAAACAAGCAATTTCGAAAATTTCAATCATTTATTGGCAAAATTCCAAGCGAATCGACAAATCACTTAACTTGCTTGTAATTTAGAATTTGTACGGAAACAAGTTTAAGTCATCGCCAGTTATCCGGTGCAGTGACCGTCTGCTAACTCCAATTTAATCCGATAGGTTTCGAGTCGAAACGCTTGGATTTGCCTGAAATAAAGATGCTGTACCCGCGCGAAACCGAACATAGGGATCTCAATGGTACGGTCTTCGTGCGATGCTTCTAGATTCAGCAAACTTGTTTACCCACCTCATAATAGACCATCTCCTCGGGGGGAGTGCCGCCAAATTCCTGCCTAAATTTCTTTTGAATGGAAATGAAGGACTGCAAAGCATAGTACCGCTGCACTATCCAAATCCTCTTTTCACTACCCCAAGCATTCATTTTATTACATCTAAATAGTAACCTGCCAAGTAAAATAAAATATCCGATGATTCACACAGCAAAAAAAGAAATATGTTTTGCGTTCTCAGCATGATTCGTGAGCCACTCTGTGCATTATGTGGCGCCATAGTTAGTACTCGCGACCATCGTTGGCGTGATCCCGGGTTCAATCCCTCAATACAGGCGCCTACCATTATATGAGCAACAATCACCTCGATGTGTCTAACGAAAACTTCGAGTAATCGACAAATCTTGTTAATGCTTCTCAAACTGTAACATTCGGAATCGTTGTTAAACTGTCTCGGTCCCGTTGAGTGAGAATGGTTGTAAACTCACTGCATGTGAGAAGCTCTCCCATATCTCATTCATGGAGTGATAGGGAATTTGTTTTCCTTTTTTTTTGGTTTTGGTTTTGATTTACATTAGAATTCTTTGTAAAAATGATCAAGTCCTCTCTGATAACTCCCATACAAATTACCTAACTTAATCCACGTATTCCTAGATTCATATTTTTCAATTAATAGTACTAAATTTATTGTATAGAGTTATCCGTTTAGTGGTTTCAAAACTGCCTGTCATCTGAGATATTATTTATTTGCTTTTTTACGAATATGGATTGTTTAACAATCGTAGAATGCGTAAAAATACTTAAAACTTACTACAAAAGTGGTGATTCAAACGTGGACTTTCAATCGAGTAACATTTTATTCAGCGATGAAGCTCATTTCTCACTCGCTGGTTACGCCAACAAGTAAAATTGTCGCATAAAAGGCTCGGAGAAGCCAGAAGTGATTGTGGAAAAACCATTGCATCCAGAAAAAGTGATTTTTTGGTACTCGTTATGGCTTGGAGGAGTCATTGTTGTATTTTTTCGAAAATTATGCTGGAGGAAGCTCAAAAGGATCCAGTGCTGCAACCAATCCAGAGGCGGTCATTTAAATGACGTTGTATTTCGTACATAATAGTAAGGTTCAAGCATTATAATGAAATACATGTAAATGTTTCCGATATTAAACAATACATTTATCGATATAAGATCTATTCTCTTTCATTTAATCAGAAATTATAAACAAACAAAGTAGTATATCTTCCCAACGGACACCCTGTATTATAATGAAATAAAAATTTCATCAAAATCATAACGTTATATGTGTTTTATTTAACTTTACTTGAAATCGAAAAATTAATAATCTTATAATTTAGCATACTTCAGATATTTAGTAAACTTAGTTCTGCAAATGAATATAGTTTACCTCTTAGGTTACCAAACATGTCAATTGAAGGATTCAACTGTAATTGCCCAGCAATAAAAATGGAAGTCACTCCATAAGATTAGTATTTTCATAGCTTCCACAAATGATATGTGAGGTTATTTTCCGCTTCTAGGGAAGCTCTTTAAATTACGAGTACATCAAGAGGAATGATGAAATTATGGCATTAAAACCTGCAGTCGGGATAAGAATAGTAAAGGTTTTTAGTACTTTTTGTTGTTGTTTCTGATGCAGGAACTTGCAATTGTTTAATATGTATTTAAAATTGCTTGTTGTTACTAATTTAATTTAATTAGTTATGTGAATTTTCATTAAGAGAAGAAAATTGTCATAAAAAATGGTCTAAAGAGTTTTCATTGCTTTAGAGGATCTGGTGCAAAACGCAGTGAAAATGTGTGAAAAAAACAGCACCCACCTATGAGAAGTCCACATGAAATTCATCGATGATTATTCAATTTTTGATTAGCAATTAGTGGCTATTTTAAATGTCCTTGGATTGTCTTTTTTTGTACTGGGTAGTGATTCCTCCTTAAATTCTAAGTGCAGGACTTCAAAAAGTTATATTTTCGCTCCTTTTATTGTATTCTTAAGGTATTTTTTCAGCGCAAATAAAAATTGATTGTTTTATTACGCCCCTTCTGGCACTCCTTACACTTTTGCACCCACACAATAGGGGTCGGATAGCAATATATGTAAGTTAATTTAGTTCACCTGACTGTAATTTCTGTAGCAGTTTCTCTTATCAATTGTGGTTTCTAAGGCGAAGGCAATTATTTGTTTAACAATTGTTGCCCTCATAAATTTCTGTGCGGCAGAAGATAACAAACTATTTATTACTTCCCCTTCCTTAAATATATCTCGATGTCTAGGAAAATGATTGGAAAATTAACTCCATGAAAAATACAAGGATATTTGAAAACTCGGTTTAAGTAAACAGAACGTAGCAGGCGCAAATACATATGTTGCTGATGTCTTTCATCCTATCCCTATGCTTTTGAATAATTAAAAAACAAATACATCTTTATTTTCAATATTTGCTGATAATTTTTTTTCTTTTTTCCCCGATCCTCTCAGTTGTCCTCTCAGAGACAACAAAGAATATTAATGGTGTGATATCTTTTGTTAACTTAAATTCTTATGACAACAAACAAAAAAGAAACTCGACCGCAAGCACTTCAAAAATTGTTCATTTCTTTACAAATCATTAAGGATTCAATAAAATGGGGTGTTTTTTTCTTCTTTTTTTTTGGAAAGATGTTTAACTTCAAGTAGAAGTTAAATACAGGCAAATAAATATGAGACTGTAATGTAGCGAGAAATTGTTTAACGTAAAAATGATTTATTAGTATTGGAAATGATATCTATACGGATATCTTGATATCTCGTCGTTAAGAGATCTGAAATCAATCAATAGGACATTACCCGCTTGATTGATATCTCCTCAAATCTTCAAGGTATTATCGTAGATGATGGCGACAACAAGATCTGTTTTAAGATTGAAGAACATTAATAGCAAACGAATGCACTTTTATCACAGAGAATCAGAGAATCAATGTTGACAAGAAACTTTTATTGTAGATTATAACTAAAATAAAAATTAAGAGCCACAAAATTACTACAAAATATGTATATTTTGCTTGATGGCAAAAATAAATCCACTATTTCCCACTAGATGGCTTTCGTAACCTGTGTATTGCGTCATATAAATGCGATCGCGTTATACTAGACGGCGCTAGAAAGAAAATTTCGTACTTAAAAAAGCTGCTTAAGCAGTTTTTCTATTATTAGATTAGATAGATTGATATCTGAAATCAATCAATAGGACATTACCCACTTGATTCATATCTCCTCAAATATTCAAGGAATTATTGTAGGTGATGGCGACAACAAGATCTGTTTCAAGATTGAAAAAAATAATAGTAAACGAATCCACCTTTTTCATAGAGAATCAGAGAATCAGTGTTGACAAGAAACTTTTATTGTAGATTATAACTTAAATAAAAATTAAAAGCCACAAAATTACTGAAAAATACGCAGTTTTTGATTGATGACAGAAAGAAATCCATTATTTCCCCAATAGATGGCTTTCGTAACCTGTGTCTTGCGGTATATAAATGCGATCGCGTTATAATAGACGACATTAGAACGATAAGATTTTGTACTTAAAAAACTATTTAAGCAGTTTTTCTATTTTTAGATTAGTTTGATTGATATCTCCTCAAATGTTCTAGGAATTATTGTAGATGATGGCGACAACAAGATCTGTTTTAAGATTGAAAAAAAAATAATAGTAAACGAATGCATCTTTTTCATGGAGAATCAGAGAATCATTGTTGACAAGAAACTTTTATTGTAGATTATAACTAAAGTAAAAATTAAGAGCTACAAAATTGCTGAAAATATGCAGTTTTTGCTTGATGGGAAAAAGAAATTCATTATTTCCCCAATAGATGGCTTTCGTAACCTGTATCTTGTGTTATATAAATGCGATCACGTTATACTATATTAAAAGATTGAAAGACTAGACTACAGGAAAGACTAGATAAAAGGAAAGATAAAATTTCGTACCTAAAAATGCTGCTTAAGCAGTTTTGTGATTGCATGGCTCAGCACTGTTTGAGAGTGCGTCAAAGATGAACATCAGCAAAAAAAAGTACGTCATATTTTTCAGTTTCTCTTCGATAAAGGCGTAAACACAGGCCAGATGACTTGAAATGTGAATAGTGATTATGTTCTTGATACTATAATAGCCAATTACGTGCAATTTTGATTTCGTCGATTACGTTCCGGTAAGTTCGATATCAAAGATGCGAAGAATTACCGCAAGTGTCGATAGCATTATGGAAAAAGTCTAGTCCGACTATTAGGTAAACACTGTTTCGATTGCCTAAGAGCTAAAAATTCCACAAATACCGCTTGGAATCACTTGAATAAGATTAGATACAAAAAGAAGCTCGACGTACGGTAGGCACACGAATTACCACAAAAAAGACCTCATGCACCGAATTTCTATTTGCAAATCGCTGCTGATTTGCAACAAAATCGAGTCAATACTGAAAAGGACGGTCACTGGTAATGAAATTAGATCACTTACTACAGCCGGTCACTTATCAATTACTACTACTACTTACTACCGCCGGTCTGGCAAGGCTGTACGTTAGCTGTTAAATACCTGTCGTCTGAAGTGTTATTTGTCTAGTGAAAGGTCTGCCATTTACGAATATGGATAGCTTAATAATCGAAGAACGCGTAGAAATAGTTAAATCTTAATATAAAAGTGGTGATTCAAACGTGGACATTTTTCGTGCATTATGGGATGATTATGGTCGTCATAATAGACCTGCTGTGCATGGAATTGTCAAGATTACAAAGAAAGCGTTACAGATGTGGTCAGGCCTGTGCATCATCGCAATGTACGCACTGTCAAAAATAATCCGAATTTCAATTCAGAGCGCTATGGCCGTATGATAACCGGCTATGAACTGGAGCATATGAAGTTAAAATGAACCGTTAAATAAAAAAAATCCGAATACAGTAAGCTGCGTTCGCAATGATAGCGGCACTTTCGGCATTTGTTGGTAATGCATTCGTTGGAGCATTTGAAAATCAACATTCGTTAAGTTATCGCCGAGATACCGCCCGAAATGTGCGAAAAAATAATCGAAAACTACCTCGGAAGGATCCACTGCTGCAATCAATCCAAAGGCGTTCATTTAAATGACGATGTATTTCGTACATAATGTTAAGGTCCAAGCATTATAATGGAATAAAAGTTTCATCGAAATCATAGCTTTATGTGTGTTTTATTTCACTTTACTTTTGAAACCGAAAAATGGATAACCCCATATAATGTCAATCGAAAATGTTGTAGCCTGAATCAAATGAAGACTGGTGATGAAATGTAGATCACTTACTATAATGCCAAGCGGAAACGGTTGTAGTCAACTGGCGGTGAAGCGGCGCAAATGATGCCCAAGCCAGGATTGATGGTCAGGAAGGGTTTATTGTGTGTTTGCTGGGTTTAGCAGAGAATCATCCACCTGCTATGAGCTGCTTCCCTACGGCCAAACAATTTTTTCAAATATGTACCGTCAATGATTTAACCATCTGAGGGAAGCAAATCGCCCAGAAGCGGCTAACTTTTACCAATAGGAGAGGGATTGTGTTCCCTGAGGACAACATCGAACAACACACATTGATAGTGACACATTGGTAGAAGCTTCGGGAGTTTGTTTCAGAAGTTTGGATGCCTCCACTTTATAGTTTGGACCTGGCACCAAGTGATTACCAACTATTTCTGCCCTTAGTGAATGATTTGGTTAATGAAAAATTCGTCTCAAGAGAAGCATGTGAAAAGGAGTGTCAATATGGAGTGCCAATATAGACTAGGGTTTCTATGAGAGAGGCATATTGGAATTGCCTTCAAATAACAATAATTTATTGAACAAAACAGCGCACATTTGACCTAATTCGGATCATTCCAGCTATGCTAAATAAAGCCTTCAATATCATGCAAAAATAATGAATTTCTGTTCACAAACTACATACATATATTAGCCTTAATTTAGTAGAATACCATAAGTTAATTTCTTCACAAACCACTTTGCAAGGACGTTCAATCGATGAGTCGATAACCTTAGGGGTGCCTCACAGTTATGCCACAATCGGTAGCGATAAGTGGCAAACACCCCCCCGTGGTGGTGGTGGTGTTGTACTCATTGTCACGTCAACACAAAACATTTTCCCAAAAAAATCCAAAGCAAAGACTGCGGGTGCTAAAACTGCTGGTGGCGATACGATGATTTAGTAGAGAACATCAATAGTCCAAGCAATTCACTCCTACAGCAATTTCAAGTAAGTGAAGTCTACAAAGAAGAAGGGTGAGATTCACCCAGAAAAAAACAACAACAAAAAACGCACATATAAATCCTTAATTCATCCCTAATATATTCAAACACACAAGAACACACACACACACACACTTAATACCATACAATTGTATGTGGTTTAAAAATAGCTTCTGTATTTATGTGGGCGCTCGCTCCTTAAACATCGGACCACGTGACTTTGGAATTTTTGCTTGATTTAGTTTCAACTTAGCTTATTTGGTGTCGTCTGATCCTATAAATTGTTGAAACAACATTATGTGGGTCCTTTACGACATCTTATGGGGTAAATTTTAAGGAATTAATGAGTATAAAATATACCCGCACAAAATTTTATAGCTACATATAATAAATTGAGCACATTTGAATTTTATGTGAAAATGTCAGGGAGAGGTCCTTTGTTTTTGGAAGGGGTCACACACAAATTAATTGGGAAGTTACGATACATTTAAATAAGGATGACGTTTTTACTGAGTAATAAAGGCACATATATGTAAAAGTCTTTCAATATACAGGCGATTAAGAAGCAGGATATTAAATCAAATATAATTATATATTAACTAGAATGGGTGTAGCACAGTGAATACAATGACATGTCAGAAAGGATATTAGAAATGCCACAGAAATTTCTGTTACTTGCTGAACTGAATTGCTTACTGAACAGGCTTACTGGATTTGTAATTTCGTTTTGATTGTATAAAAGAGAAACAAAGTTAAACACAATTTTGAATTGGTTGTCGGAATGTTTTTGATTTGGATTTCTAAAATTTAAACTAATAAAAACTATTTGTGGAGTTGATTTTGTTTCGGTAATGGTTCCTGTTATTCATTTAGTGTCAGTCTGGCAAGGCTGTCAGCTGTTAAATACCAGTCGCCTGAAGTGTTATTTTATTTAGTGAAAGATTTGCCATTAACGAATATGGATCGTTTAACAAGCGGAAAACGTGTAAAAATAGTTAAATTTTACCACAAAATTGGCGATTCTAATAAAGCCACTGGGTAATGGTTCCTGTAATCCGTTTAGTGCCGATCTGGCAAGGCTGTCAGCTGCTAAGTACCTGTCATCTGAACTGTTACTTATTTAGTGAAAGATTTGCTATTAACGAATATGGATCGTTTAACAAGCGAAAAATGTGTAAAAGTAGTTAAAACGTACTACAAAATTGGTAATCCAAACGTGAGCACTTTTCGTGCATAAGGGGGTGATTATGATTATCATAAACGAACTACCGTATGAACTGAACGATATGCGGTTTTAACAAAATGGTGCCACGAGCCACACAACATAACCGATTTTGGTTTTATTGTATGAGAAGTTTCCAGAAAGCATAATTTTACGTTTTGGCGACGTCAATTGATCACCAAGATCACGCTATTTGACGCCGTTGGACTTTTTACTTTGTGAGACTACGTCAAAGGTAATTTCACGTTTTGGCGATGTCAGTTGGCCATCAAAATTATGCTATTTGACGCCGTTGAACTTTTCGTTTTGTGGGGCTATGTCAAAGATAATTTCACGTTATGGCGACGCCAGTTAGCCACCAAGATCATGCTATTTGATGCCCTTAGACTTTTGTTTTGTGAGACTACGTCAAAGATAATTTCACATTATGGCGATGCCAGTTGGCCACCGAGATCATGCTATTTGACGCCGTTAGACTTTTCGTTTTGTGAGGCTACGTCAAAATCAACATTCGTCAAGTTATTGCCGAGATAGCGCCCGAAATGTGTGATAAGTAGTCGGAAACAACTTCAAAAGGATCCACTGCTACAACCAATCCACTGGTTAAATTATATCGAATTTAGTGCAATTGAAAGAAAAAATACGAATCTTGGAATATATGGTATAAATTCGGTAATTTGTATAGAGGCCACCAGGAGGGGAGTGATTATTCGGTCGATTTTTTTATATTCAACATACGGCAGTCTAACGAAAATTTAAATCTCAATAAATCGATCAATCTGGATAGCAGGTGTTAAAAAAAGTGTGGCAATGCCATTCAATTTATTTTTTTAAAACTTAAATCACCAAACTCATGAAACATAACAGAATTTGACTGAATTCAGTATAATTCTTTGAATGATATCAAGCTAAGAATAACAGTCATTTGTATGGAGCTACCAGAAGGGGCACGGCTACTAGATAAATTTTTCTTTCAAGTTTTGCAAAGAATTGTAAATGAAACTAATTGATGAAAATCGGGATTACTGCAGCCTATTAGAAATTAAAAAGGAAAATTGATAAATTTTTATGAAAAAACGAAACTAGAAGGTCCCTGCCAAACAGACATAGTTCGATTGAATTAGAAAGATGTGAATTACATACATTTGGTCCATAAATAATTGACTTTAGCTTTTCTTTCTATGTGGCAATTTTGATGTAAACAAAATACACATACATATATATGGCCGATATTTTTGAATATATCTCAATTTCCAAATATTCGATTCGTCCCTCTTTTTATGGAAATAATTCTGAAAGAAATGATCAAAAATTAAAATACTTAGCTTTCTTCTACATGTACAGGGTTATCTATTTTTTCACTTTTATTCGATTGAAAGCACACGTTTCAATCACCACCTTTGTAGTAGGTTTTAACTATTTTTGTGCGTTCTTCGGTTATTAAAAAAACATGTTCGTAAATGGCAATCCTTTCACTAAATAGATAACACTTTAGACGACAGGTATTTAACAGCTGACAGCCTTGCCAAACCGGCGGTTTTGAAACCACTAAATGGATAACGATATATTTAAAATCATTTTTAAAACAATGTCAACTGAAATATACCCACATTATTAATTCTATGGCCAACAGTCTTAACCTTTTTTCTGTTCCATGTGCTATTTGTTATAAAGAATATATTTTTTTAATTGTAACCTTTAGTGGAAGAGACTTAAAAATGTATGAAAATTGGTGGCAACGGATTCTCATTTTCGACGATGTGATTTATCACGTTTGTTGAATAGTTTGACCCAATAACTGACATTTTAAAGCAGTTTTACATTCACTTTAGAAACAAAAAATGACGAAAAGGCTATCTGAAGATTATTAATAGTTATAATTATAATTTATAATTATTATTATAATTATTACATCCACAATAAATGTTATTAATATTGTATATAAGAACACGGCCATTATGATGCACTTCGGGTTTGTTACAAAAAAAAAAAAAAACTATTATTCATTAACTACTAGTGACATTCGTTAATCAATATAATTAATAATTCTTTAATGACGGATGAAAATTTGACATAATACGAAAATAACCCTTGTTAAACTTCACTGAAAATATGCAATCATAGTTTAATTCATTTTAATTCAATATATATGCTTGAATTTTTCAATTTATTTCGTATTACATCTGACAAATTCGTGAAAATTTTCCCACGCATATTATAGCAGTTTGACTAATTATTTAGTGGAGAAATTATCAACCGCTAAAGCAATTCTTCAATTCGTCTGCACAATTTTTGGCTGTTCCTCAAAATTCAGATCGTTTTAACACAGTTTTGGTCGCCCATTAGTGCTCATAGAATACGTCATATAATACAAGGTGTCCGTCGGGATGGTATACTAATTTGCTTGTTTATAATTTTTGATTAAACGAAAGATAATGGATCATATATTGATATATATTTTATTTGTGTCGACAATTATGTATGGAATTCAATATTAGATAAATCCCCGCCTCTGGTAGCCTCACAAATACGAGTCCTTTTGAGCACATTTTTCATTACATTATCACACATTTCACGCGGTATTTCATTAATTTCATCATGAATATTTTGTTTGAGTTGCTCAAGCGTTTCTGGTTTGTTTGCATAAACCTTGCTTTTCAGATTTCTCCACAAAAAGGCGACCGTGGAGGCCAATGAACATCACCATTTCTTGAAATAACTTGTTGTGGGAAGAGGTCCCGCAGTAATTCCACTGTAATCCTGGCTGTATGCGATGTGGCACCGTCTTGTTGATACCACATGCTAATCAAGCCCAAAGCATGCAGTTGTGGCGTTAAAAAGTTTTCAATCATATCACGATATCGCTCCCCATTGACAGTTACCGTTACGCCGTTTTCAGTTTCAAAGAAGTAAGGTCCAATGATTCCTCCCGACCAAATTGCACACCACAGACTGCCATTTTTAATGGATGCAAAGTTGACTGATGAATAATTTGAGGGTTTTCCATTGTCCACAACCGACTATTCTGTTTATTCACATATCCATTCAAATGAAAATGTGCCTCGTCACTCATTATGATTTTTCCATGAAAATCGGGGTTGTCCTTCGTTAGCTGTAACATCCTATGCGGCGTAAATGATCTTGTAGAAGAAGCTCTTGTGTCAACTGAATTTTAAATGGAAACAAATGCAAATCCTTGTGCAAAATTGTGGCCAAAGTTGTTGTTTGAAGACCAACCTCCTGAGCACGGCGTTGAATTAAGGTTGATGGATTCTTTTAAGCTCTTTCTTGAGCAGCAGTAATGTTTTCAGCCGATCTTGCGGTACGTTGTGGTCCATGCTTGGCTGTAGCTGATAGGCTACACAAAATGGTGACCAAACAAAGTAGTATACCTTCCCGACGGACACCCGGTACTTTCCGTAATAGAGCGTTTCTGAGGCAAAGAGAAGAGTATTGCTTGCTAACATATGTTACTATTGGCGATTCAATGATAAAGAACTATCTCGACAAACTGTCCTGGGTTATGACGCAAGCGGATGAATCAGTACTGGCAGTTTTCAAAACGAAAATACTCCGGAAAATATATAGAACCATCATCGTTTACGGAGAGTATCGGCATTGCATAAACAATGAGCTGTATGAGCTACATGCCGACATCGAAATGGTCAAACTAATTAATATGCAGCGTTTGGGTTGGCTCGGTCATGAGAAGCGCAGAAGATAGAATTCTTTTTTATGGGCGGCGTATAATAAATAAGGATGTCTATTCCATTCGCCGCCTAAGAAGAAGAATAGAGCGTTTATATCTATCCTGACCAGGATTTATTTGAGGATAGATAGAAACGCTGAAATTGGCACATATGTTTTATAATTTACAGAATATTGTCTCCCAAAGACTCTACGACAGCTTCTCCCGCCTCATAGTTAAAATTCTATTGTTTATTTCAGTAGTAAACAAATTCTCTCCCACTCAGTTCTCGGATAACATTTCGAGTTACAAAAGCCGTCTGACAACAGTGTTAACATTTATCAACTTAAAGCCAAAAAGTACAGTCGCCACACAAATAAACGTCCCTTGAATACAAAAATTTCCATTCTCGAGAGAGAAAACAAAAAAAAAGGATACCTTTGGCCAACAATCCCAATGTTCGTTCAAATATCCAATGAACAACCTTAAGAGGCCATCCGTAACACGAAATCTTCCAAATCAAATAGGAATCTATCCAACGAAAAAGGAATATAAAATAAAGCGAATCATATATTAAAGCCAAAAGCGAATGAGCGCACACAAAAAAGGACCGTCATAAAAAGGACAGACTCACAGAGCGCCTTTTTTTTGTGCCTTTGGCCGAGAAGACCACAACAACGTTTAACCATTAACTCCAATCTCAGGCCAGCCAACTTTACAGCCAACAACATTCACAAAGATCGATCGACCGTTCGTATCCTCTGAGACAATAAAAACGCTGAACACGTTGTTTAGACGGACGACCAACCAATTGTCCGTCCTGCCATATACGTTATACATATATCCACATCATGCATTACTCAGTTGTTAGTGTTGTTGTTATCGTTTTGTTGAAAGGAATGAAGCACTCGGAATGGATTGATCCAACAAGGCTGTGCTTACGCGCGATGTTGTAGATGGTAGTGGTGGTGGTGCGAGAGAATAATTCAAGATTTTATGGTAGAAGGACATTAATGGGATTTTCGGTTTGTGGACGTTAATGTTTAATTTTTCAATATGCCAACTCAAGATCAACATCGCCATTTGCTTGACTGTATGTGTGAATTGATATTCAGATGAGGTTTGAGCGATGAGGAGAACAACAATCGTGACAACCAGCAGGCACAGTGGTAAGAAATCACCGTGCCTGGTAATTTTAGAATTGTTCAATGATTATTGTTCCAATATGTCAATATTCAAGGGCGGTGATCATGACGAAACAACAGCCAAATGTTAGAAAAAAGAAACTGTCTACTGTTGCGCTGAAAACATAGCTACTCTTAGAAAAAAACTCTTTTCGATGCAGGCGGAATCAAAGCCTAGAAAGAGCAGAAGAAAACTGAGGACGAATCAAAGACTACAAAGAGGTGAAGAAATCTGTAGATCATGCAATATCTGACGGAAACCAAGAGCTATTTCTGACAGAAACCAACGCATTACCATCGCATTACCATCGCGCTATTCAATCCCAGTTCCACTAATCCAACTCCAATAGTTCATCAGTCTTGTCCAACATACATAATGTTCTGTATGATGATATGATGATGGATTCTCTGGATCTCCTTTTCTTTTCTATATAAACACCAACCGTTGTCTCATCATGTTCTTCTGTATGATAACTTCCTCCACATGAGCATTATCCGTTTTTTATTATTATTGCTATTATTACTTTATCCATTATCCATAATCCACGGTTTACCCATTTAGTGGTTTCAAAACCGCCGGTCTGGCAAGGCTGCCAGCTGTTTAACACCTGACACTTGAAGTGTTATGTGAAAGGTTTGTCATATACGAGAATGGATCTTTTAATAACCGAAATTTTGTAGTTGAAACTTACTACAAAATTGGTGATTCAAGCGTGGGCTTTCAACTGAAAAAAATTTTCTTCACCGATGAAGCTTATTTCTACCTCGGTCGTTACGTCAAGAAGCAAAATTGTATGGAACTCGGAGGACCCAGAAGTGATTGTGGAAAAGCCTTTGCATCCGGAAAAAAGTGACTGTTTGGTGTGCATTTTGATCTGGAGTCATTATTGTATTATTTCGAAAGTGATGCTGGGGAACTTCAAAAGGATCCACTGCTGCAACCAATCCAGAGGCGGTCATTTAAATGGCATTGTATTTAGTACATAATATTAAGGTCCAAGCATTATAATGAAATAAACGTTTTATCGATTTCATAACCTGATGTGTGTTTTATTTAACTTTACTTGAAAACGAAAAATTGACAATCCTGTTGACAATTTCTATTTATCTCAATAATATTGCAAAACACTGTCTTTTCAACTTTGACTGTGTTAACATTTCCACTCTCAGCGAGGATTCAAATCATGCTCTTACATACATTTTAAACAGGTTTACGTTCAATCTTCTTACAGCGACGATTGCAGGAACACTGAGTCGTCCAGCGAATGAGTCAACGCGTACAAGTAAACAAACGACTCCTGGCCGTGATCTCAGAAACAGGCAAAAGGAATCGTCGTTTCCACACCGAAACCAGTTTCAGTTTCAGTTCAAAACGCGTCTTAACACAACCGACCATCAGTCTTCCAGCCTAAAGAAATTTACCTGCGCCGGCGCAAGGGTCCCACAAACACTGGCCGCCGTAACGTCAACAAATGTTTTGTTTGTTCCCATTTCTTGGGTTGACTCGTTTAGGGTGGATCCGAGGACGTGTTTCAATGTTTACTCCACACAAATATGAGGAGGACAATGTCGTCGCTCTGATATCTGTGTTTGCGTTTTATCTGTACGAAATTCGGTTCGTTTTGGATCGTTGTTGCGCTGCCGCTGGTGGCTACAAATGGATCAGGGACACACCACGTACACGTTATGACGAATTTTGCGACTGTGTCTGTCCGCAGCTCCGCACATTTGTTTGTACTTCGTCACAACTGCAATCCTTTCGTTTTGGGGGGATACAACAATGTGAACTATTGTGTTATCTCATGTGTGTTTTGTTTTCCTTTTTGTAATTCTCTGCTGCTCTGTTGATTTTTCTTTAACTTTTCTGTTTGACTTGGTTGCGAGCAAAGTCATTTCCTTGAGACGTTCAAAAGACTGAACGGATGAAGTGTTTGCCCACGTTGTCGTCTCACTCGGCGTTGTTGAATCATGCGCAAATACATAGTTGGGGAGGGGGGGAATTGTTATGAACACATGTGTGGAATGAGAATAAGAAATCAAGGATTTTTGGGATACGGCTGCGTACAGTTAACACGGTAGGAGTGCTGGAAGTGGCAGTTATTTTTGTGAAAAAAATTTAAAAACTGAAAATTCTTGTATTAAACTGGGGGAAAAAACAAATATTTTGAAGTAAAAAAAAGTACTCGTAACAAAATTAAGAAATTTTTTCGTTGCTCCTTCGTTTACAACTGCAATATATTGAGAAGCAGAGTTTAAATGAGGCCGTTCGAGCTGCCAAGACGAACACCGTAGTGGTCGACCAATTGAGGTGTCCAGGCCAAACACGGTTAAGAAAATCCACAAAATGGTGTTGGATAATCGTCGGCTGGAGATGGGTGAGCTAGCTGAAATGATAGACATATCAAAAGCTGTTATACATCATAAAGTGTGTTTCATAATTATAAGGCCACCCATAAATTTTATGGATGTAAAGGTAAATTTTTTGTTGTTATGATGTTCTGTCAAAATACACACAAACTTAGGGATTTGTGCAGATAACGGTACATTTGTTTTTGCGATAATTCTCTTTTTTACTTGTTTCACAATTATAACGCCAAGCTGAATTAATGAGTTTTTAAAGATGCAAGCGATAAGATCATTATTATTTTTGAGAAGAAGTGGTAAAATTCAGTAATAAAAAAGACATACCGCGAGGAAAAAGTTTGACAGAACACGAAATAGGTGAAATAATAGCTTACAAGGACGAAGGATGCAGTGGAAGAGAAATTGGGCGTAAACTGAACAGGAGCGAAAGTTTCATTCCTGACGCTTAAGGATCTAATAAGCGCTAAGGAAGAAAAAAAGGAGGACAGGAGGACAGAGCAGAAATTCTTTTCCCATCGAAATTTCGAAGGTGGAAACGTGATGGTTTGGACAGCATTTCCTGCAACAGGTTGTTTGAAACTGGAGTTTGTATCCTCAAAAATGTAAAGTGCAGATTATATCTGAGTTTTGGAAAACAGTATTATCCCATTTCTGGACAAAAATGGGTTTAGAGATCGGATTTTCTAACAAGATAACGTCGCAATCCATATCAGCAGACAAGACAAAATCTTAGTCTTCCTCTAAAAGAATGAACGTTATAAACTGGCCAGCGCTTATTAGATCCATAAGCGTCAGAATTTCATAAAACATTTTGAATAAGACTATGGCTTCTGTCCAGTTTACGCTCAATTTCTCTTCCACTGCATCCTTCGTCCTTGTAAGCGATTATTTTACCTATTTCATGTTCTGTCAAACTTTTTCCTCGTTTTCTTTTATTACTGAACGTTACCACTTCTTTACCAAAATAATAACGATCTCATCGTTTGCGCCTTTGAAAATTCACTAATTGGACGTGGCATTATAATTGTGAAACATGCAAAATTTTCTTTTCATAAATATGGTTTTTTTCACCAAATTTGCTTCTTAAATGCTGCAAAACGTTCAAATAATACTTTACATTTATCGTTTAACCTTCTGGCAAGAATTTCGTGTGCACAACATTGCGATAATCAAAGAAAACAGTCAACAATACCATAACTTTTAATAGAATTTTACATCTTTTTTTTTGGTTTTGGCTCAGTTGGATGGCACATTCCGAAGCTTGTTGATTGGTCTACATGTTAGAATCGTAAACCAGTTTCTTATCATCAGTTGTAATGCGTTTTGTGAACATGCGTGCAGAATTGACTCATTCTAGCATGTCTTCAGCGACCTTTAGACGGTTGAGTTTTTGAAGAAAATTGAGGTCTTTTAGAAAAATTTTAACGGCAAAGCATTTCATTCAAAAAACGAAAAATAATAATGTAAAATGGAACAGATTGAATAGTGACACATAAAAAGCTCAACGTCTATCTGCCTCAAATTTAAAAGACGATTTTCAGCTACCATTTTTTCAATATTAACTGAATTTGAAAACGACGATGGCAAATCTTCCATCATATCTCGGCCACTTTTGAATTTACTGTACCACTCATGTGTTCATGTTTTCAATTAAATCGATTCACATTAAGCCTTCTTTAACTCTTTCAGCGGTTCGGCACACGAAATTCCATTTCAATACAAAATTTAAGATAAATTTTCTTTTCGTTATGTTGTGAAATGAACTGACAATATCGAGCACTGTAAACAAACTACAGGGTGGCGCAATAGAACGTGCATATTTAAAAAATAGATTAAAAAATAAATACAAAAGGTATGGTTAAAATAAATTGTAGAGTAATAAATAATAATAACTGTAGTTGTAAAGTAATAAATGGAGTTTATTTTTTAAAAATAACATCATCTAAATGGTGACCCTCTCTACGACGGCACTCCTCTAACCGCAAACGAAAATTGTTGAAAACTCTCTTCAGTAATACTGGTGTAATGGCTGCCATTTCACCACGGATATTCTCCTTGAGCTGAACGATGTTTCTTGGATTATTACTGTAGACTTTGTGTTTGAGGTATCCCCACAAAAAAAAGTCAAGAGGCGTCAAGTCTGGACTACGTGGGGGCCGTGGGATATCACCTCTTTTCGAAATCAGACTGCCAGGGAACATCTGCTTCACCACCGCCATGGAGTCATTTGATGTGTGACAGGTAGCTCCATCTTGTTGGAACCAAGTTCTGGAATTCAGTATTCTTGAACTTTCAATTTCTGGAGCCAAAAATCCGTCCAACATCTCAACATAGCGTTCCGTATTAACCGTGACGTTTTGACCCCGCGCATTTTCGAAGAAAAAGGACCAATTATTCCTCTGCCAGAGATTGCTGCCCATACTGTC
>JAHXMU010017830.1:0-10081 GCA_019455685.1 Philornis downsi
GAGGGTAAAATTGTTGATTAAATTTCTTGGATGATGCCAAGCAGCCAAACAGCCATCCAGCCAGCCAGCCAGCCAGAGCCTGAATACGAAAATTGATGAAAATGGAATGGAATGGAATACGACGTATCTATCGCAAGTCGGTCCGACAACATCGCTCCATTGGACAAGTGTAAACATCGTAAAAGGAAACTACAAAAAGATAAACGGAATATTGAGATACACACACACACTCATACATACTTAATGTAATATGCGATAATGTATGGATGTACG
Organism: Philornis downsi; assembly: GCA_019455685.1. Taxonomy (NCBI): domain Eukaryota; kingdom Metazoa; phylum Arthropoda; class Insecta; order Diptera; family Muscidae; genus Philornis; species Philornis downsi. Next base: position 274 of record JAHXMU010017830.1, read on the forward strand.
CACACATCCATACTACTACGTGTACAAGACCCATAAGACCGAAGAATCTACGACATATCTGCTCGTAAAAGCGAGCAACAGCGATGTATTTTGGTCTCTCGATAGAAATGAAATGTGTCCTCCGATGTATGTGTAGGTGTATGGGTTCCAGTTCGTACGATTGAAAGGATCTTTAAGTGTCATTCACCCATCTATGCAGGCCTGTGAACTTGCAGAAAATCCCTTTTCATAGACGCTCTATCCATTGTTTGGATCTCATAATATCATCATCTATAGTCCTTGTCGTTTGGTGAGAGGGTATCCTCTCTTGTCGGCTATATAACTTGATCATAAACTTATTTGATTTCCGACCATTACGATATGAAACAAATACCAGCTAGCTTAGTCAGCTGCAACTCTACTAATTGATTCGTACTTCCGGGAAATTATCCATTTACATGAATCGGGTGAAAACTTGATTTTGCTCATATACATAAATTCAGTAAATATAGTTATAGAATAGGAAAACATGTTAATGGTTACAATGGCATTTTCTGTCTTTCATTTCCATTCTTGCTTGATTAACGTTTACCTGGAAATGCGACACCTGTAATGCAACATTTCCATCGGAATTCTTTGTTTTGAGATGTTATTCGACAAAACAGCTGATATTTGAAAACGGGTGGTGAAAGTAAACATATCTGAAAACAATGAATTTTGGTGCCTACGTGAATTAGATGTAGGAGTAAAAAGCACAAAGTTTTGCAATTATTCGCTCGAAACTTTTAATTCATGCTCTGATCACCATCAGCTTCTCGGGTGTCGTTATCATGTGCTTGTAACTGTATATATCCATGGATCTAAATTTGAGAAACTGCAAGCAAATCAGATTAACTTGATTTCGACTAATTTTATCCAGTTTAGTACATCGGATCATAAGCGGCTGGGCCCATTGACCGTAATAGCCAAATCTGGCCCGCAGCTACGCTATCTTTGTATACATCGTAAAAGGGAGAAAACAGATTTGGATCAATGATTAGGTAATCACGGAAATTGATAAAATCGATAGATTCTGTGATAAAACAGTTTTTTCTTTTTTGTTTAAAAGACTGTCTATTTTTTTTTTAGGTTTCAAGTTTCTTTGTTGTAGTGCGATTGTTACGTATTAACATCCACAGATCTAATTCCGCTGCAGCTGATCCTATTCGTAGAATGTTTACTGACTTAAAGTTTGAATTTAGATAATTATAGAAGCGAAATGAATATGCACTCATAACTTTAAAACGCAATCAAGACTATCATTCTTGTTATTCAACTATTATTTTTTTGTTACACTTGTGGTAGTGGTAATTTTAGTATTATGTAAATATTATTAGTTGACATTTAAGTATAAGTTGTTGATTAGGTAAAAGTAGGTAGCTGGTAACTATTCTTTCGTACTTAGTACTATTAGTACGATTAGTACTAAGTGGGACGATTCAATTAAGAAAACATCTTTCCACATGGATGTGTAAAATTCGTGTAATATTCTCCATGTAGCACACATTCGCCTAAGGACTCTTTGATTTGATATTTTTTCAAAATATCCTTATGTGTAATATATATATATATATTCCTTATAATTTTGGAATAAAGTTACATTCTGCTGGATACAAAATATCTACATCGGTCATTATTTTAAAGCCCTTGTGACCTGTTTTCTGCCGAACTCATGCCTTTTTTTCCACCGGACAGTACTATTGCCATCTTTGTTGTGTTAGTTTCGAACACTGGAATCGGCGCAACTTACATTTTTATGTTATAATATATTCGATAATACATTATGTAACTTTAATTAATATTGTCATATATTATTAACTGATGCAACAGTTGTAACTTTATCTAGCTTATTGATTTTACAAACGTTATCAGATTTTTTACTGTACCCGTATTTATAATTTTCGATATATCATCCAAAGAAAAATGAAGGTCAGCCCTAGAAATGAGACACTTTTCAACGTTTTTGCAATTAAGGACTCTCGATAGCGGGACAACGGTCTGTCTATCACGTATAAGGTGTCACGTCATTCATCCAATTGTAATGAGACTTAACCTGGCTACTCCTTAAGCGTTTGGTCGACGTGTTTTCTAGCCGACTTAAGTTCATTTCTTTTTGTAACATTAAATTCTCTACTCTCTATTCGGATTGTCGAATTATTCGATTACTGCATACAGCATTGCAAACGCATTTTTTACTCTAACAGGTAAAGGCACTTTCGACAAAAAAAATATATATGTTTTACAACTGTAACGGCTTTTAAACTGGAATAGTAATGTTTTACAATTCGATGCTTCTGGTGGCTGCTGGCTTTTTACTCCATATAAAAATATTGTCGTGGGATTTGAAATCAAATTTTTTCCACTAGGTAGTACTATATTTTCTAATGTGGCAACGCCAAACTGTTTTTTTTTTTTTTTGTTGGTTTCCAACACTGAAGTTTGCGTAATGCACAACTTTACGTCGCAATATGTTCGATAATACAATTTGGAAACAACACTGATGGCACTACAAAAAATACAAATTCTGCATAAGCCAAAAGTTGAAATTTCACAGGTAGTCCAAACACGGATATCCTTATGAATCATATGTATTCATCATCTATGCGGCCGTGCTAAGAAACAAAATGGCCGCATCTTGGTTTCGAAAATAGTGCTCGTAACTTGAGAAGCCAATGCATCCATATAGAACTACAACGGTGGTGCGTTATTACCCCATCTTTCTGAAAATACATGATTAAGTAATTTTGCGGATTGAAATTGGACATGTAAATTTGGATGGCCGTGGTTTCAGCAGAATGGCGCAACAAGGACTTGGAAAAGTAGGAATTTGAAATTTGTCCTTTGTAATGAAGTCGTGATATCACAATAGTAATTGATTTGTGTTCATTTCATTTTTAGAAAGATGCCTGTATTTCGACTACTTGTGTATAATGTTATACTAACATTTCCAAGATTAATAATTGCAACAAGCTTCTCTCCCTGCGACCATAAATACAATTAGTGTCTACCCATCAACTCATACGCAGCAATAATTGAATTTGTTTTTAATTTCGGAAATGGTGGCGATGTATCAATTAATGTAAAATATAGTCGAAGCTCAATCTCTAGATTGGCGAATGTGTGATAATCTGTAGACAAAAATCGTTCTATGCTTCTTGCATGAGTAGTTGAGAAATACGGCGAAAATTCAATTAGGACACTAGCGAATTCATTGTAATACCTTTTCTATGGTAATCGTGCAAAAATATTATAAAAAAATTATATCGAGAATGGATATGAGAAAGAAAAACAAGTACGAGTACATGCTGGACACGTTTTTTTATGGTTTAGAAATGCATTTTTTACGTATTTTTTTTTATACGAAAGTTTCAACTCCAGCCTATTTGGCAAACTTTGGAATGATTTTAATGTTCCTGTTGATAAATACTTACTGGGTATTTAAACTCAGCTAGTTAATATTTCAAATATTGTCCCATACAAATAATACACAATTTTTGAAAAATTTGACAAATAAAAAATTAGATACCCGAGATGGGGTTTGCTAAACAAACCCTTATATACAGTGTATGATATTGCACATGCTATACTGAACGTGCTATGTACTCATGTACTACAATATGGTATCTGATGTTATAACCTCTATAGTTTGCTGCAAATATTTTATATGCAGACCTTGAATAAGTTTAACTTGAATTGCATTAATTTCAGCTTTAGGAAAAAATTAAAAAAATCATCGAATTCAATAATTTTTGTGCACATTTCGATTATATATTTAAAAGCTGGAGGTTCCTGTCTGTTTTGCTTGCGCGTAGATTAAGCTGAATTTGAGCAATGGTACAGGTTATATTGCCTTTGAGGGTGCCGTTCGTTTGTGATCCACGTATATCGTAATTTATTTTCTCAATAAAGCTGGAAAGATGGAAGCTGTAACTTGCCATGGTGATTTAGTTTTACTGTCTGGAAAACGAAAAAAGAGGAAAATTAGCAAAAGATGGAATTCTTAGGTGGCGACTGGAATAGACATCCTTATCTATTATATACCGCCCGTCGAAAATAATTCCAAGCGCTTCGATCTTCTGCACTTCTCCTCCAATTCGTCACACGATGTTTCGATAGTATTTCAAAAGCCTGGTCCTTCCAACAGAGTTCGTTGTCGAAAACTTTCCGTGCCGGAGCATTTGGGTCTATCCGCACAACATGACCCAGCCAACGCAATCGCTGTATATTAATGCGCTTGACCACGTCGATGTCCGCATATAGCTCATACAGCTCATTGTTCATGCGACGCCAATACTCTCCGTTAACGATGATGGGTCCAGAACCAACGTCTGCTACAGTCGGACACCATGGCAACATCTGTTAGCAAACAATACTCTCCTCTTTATCTCCACGCTGCTGACATCAATCGTTTCGTTTACAGCGGAACTGATGTTATCAACGTTCACACAGCGTCCCAAACGAGTAGACACTTTGTTCACTGAAACCAATAACTTTGTTTTGTCCTCGTTTACCACCAGACCCATTTTCGCTGCTTCCTTCTCGATGCTTGAGAAGGCTGCAGTAACATCTCGCAGTTTTCTGTCAATGATGTCTATGTCATCTGCATTTGCCAGTAACATATGGCTTTTGTTAAAGATGGTACCAGACGTGTTAACTGCAGCTTTCCTCATAATCAAGAGGTCACACAATAGACTGTCGCCCTGCCTAAATCCTAAAATCCTAAATTTTGTGTAAAAATTCGCACTAAAGTCCTTGCCTATCTTTACTGAAGACTTCGTGTCAGTCAGCGTCATCACACAAAGACGTTTAAACTTCGTAGGAATTCCAAACTAGGACATGGCCTCATACAGTTGTGTCCGCATCGGGTTATCGGAGGCATCTTTATAATCGACGAAAAGATGTTACTTATCGATCTGTTTTACTTAGGTCTTCTCCACAATTTGTCGCAGTGTGAACATCTAATCAGTTGTTGATTTACCAGGTTTAAAGCCACACTGATAATTGCCAACACAGTACACTCAAATTCCAATCATCGGGCAAGTGCTGCTCGAGTCAAATCGTATGAGCTGATGTAGGCTGTTTATCAGCTCACCGCCACCAGTTTAAACAGCTCTGCTGTGGAATAATACAAACATTAAGAAATGTCAAAGTCTATCCGTTCCCATGGCGAAACCCTAGAGTAGAAGGCAAATGACAGGAATGGAGACAAACAGAATACCGTCTGTTTCAAATAGCTTTAGCCAGAAAAAAGGCGTTTAAAGAGACTGCTGTGAGGAAAAATCCTGAATATTCTATTCGAAAAGTATATTCGGAACTAAACTAAACTATATATAAAGTGTATAGTTAAACCCCATAAAAAGCTTAATGGCGAAATGTGAAATGGAACATTTAAGGGAACATTCCTCGTACCAGACGGGTTTACGGGGTAATTTGTACATTTACGCAATTAGTCGAAATATTTAATATATAATTTTTGATCTGAGAATCGCCCACTGTCACAAGTTGTGTTCAAGGACATACAAGTATTATTCTTGGGTAGACATTGTTACCAGTTACGGGGTTACCAGTTCTAAGTATTGGGCCGAAAGTATTAATCGGAATAAAATGTAACCTCTAGAACCACAATAGAAGAGGTGTGGTGATTTTGCCTGTTTTCAATTACAAATTACGACTTTAGAAAATGTTACCAATAGCATAGTTACGATCGGAATACACTTGGTAGAATTATGGTGTACTGCATCTAGCCACTCTTAAAGCCAGGCAGGTATGGTCCAATCATCATTGAAAGTCTTAAAGCGAACTTCGCTTTACGAAATTTAGAGTCTAACTCATCTCCTACAATGCGTTTCGCTTTTTTCTCATATCAAATGATATGTAAATGGTATAAAAGGTGTATAAAAACGGTATTAATATAGCTTTGAAACCGCGTATCAGATCCTGTGTTCGTCTTTATCTGTGAATAACTTAGAAATCTTGCAATTTTGTTATAGAAAACAAGAGATTAGCGTGAAAATCGGCGGCTGAATTTCGCGTTTAGCACTAATGACGAAAATGCTTCAACTTTGCCGCTTTCAATTCCCTGTGGTTTATTTACTGCATTGAAAGGAAGCTAGATGAAAACTGCTGCATATGGTGGCAGCTGTCTCAATCAACCCAATAAGGCTACCATTAACAGCGTCACACATTTAAACTTCTGCACATCGCCAGCCTCAGGAACCATACTCGTATATGAACATTAAGGCGGTCCTTATATATATTTTTACAATCTTCACCTATAGGATGGTATATATTAAGTTTGTCATTCCATTTGTAATGGCTAGAAATCCGTCCAGGTAGAGGTCGAACTGTTTGGAAACAACTTACCTACACAAGGAATGAACCCACTTCTAGAAAACTTCTTCAATTATTTATTAGTTAACAACCTGTTTCCATAGAACGAATCACTCTACTCTTTCGTCAAGCACAGATACAGCAAACCCTGTTAACAATTTGTTTGTTCATAGACGGTTCGTTCGTCTATTGTTTCGAACGTTTTATGGAAGCTGGTAGTAGAAAAAATGTCACGACCTTGTAATTCATTCAGGGAAGAAACTTGGAAGATCTAATTTTGAGACCGGTTATGAACAACACTAAAAAACACAAATTTCCACTGACAAAAAGACCGGTTGTGCCAATATATTATGTCTGAGAGAAGGCCGTTCTTGATACCAATTTTCCTAGCGATAAGGCGTCCAACACGCTACACCGTCCTCTACGTCATAGACTACAAGGGTCACACGTGGGAGTAGTGGGTTCTATAGCACTAAATTTGCTCTTAAAAATTGTAAGCCCACCAGTATAAAATGGATTTTTTTTGTAATTTTATTGCTTATTTTTGGCTGATGCGGTAATGAGCCATCCTAACCCTAATTGTGAACATGGTTATGAATAAAAATATAATTCGGCATAATTGTATATGAGAAGTAACTATCACAAGCTAAAAATTGGGCCAGTAACCTAACTTGCTTCTAAAATGACTCAATAGTACTTTTTCGCTAACTCTAATTATGGAGTTGATTTTGTTGTTGCTGTGCGAGTATATAAGTTTACCAGGGAATGATTTATTGACATCTGTCCAATTTTCTTCACTTCTTAAAATACAAAGATTATTTTGCTCCCTCCACTTCAGATAGGTGGTGTACGAGTTGTGTTCGAAAAATAAGGTGAATTTTAATTTTTCTCAAAAAATATTTATTTATTCATCAATATTTCTATTTTATCTCTTTCAAAGTAGTCCACCTCAGACATAATACACTTGTGCCAGCTTTTTCTCAATCCTAGAAGCAGTTGTGATATGCACTATTTGGTATGTCCTTGAGCTCTCTCGGCGATTCTGTTTTTATCTCCTCTATCGTCGCAAAACGCTGTCCTTTCATGGGTCTCTTCAATCTTGGGAACAAGAAAAAGGCGCAGGGGGTCAAATCTGGTGAACACGGTGGCTGAGGCATGATACGATGTTGTTTTTGGCCAAATAATCTCTCACAATCAAAATTGAGTGAGCAGCCATGAATTTCTTTTCCACAATTCCGGGCTTTTTTTCGTATTGCTTCACGCAAACGGCGCATAACTTCAAGATAATACTCCTTATTTACCGTACAGCCTTGCGGTAAGAACTCTTATTGCACTACGCCATGGTAATCGAAGAAAGCAGTGAGCAAAACCTTGACATTTGATCGAACTTAGCGTGCTGGACTCTTCCATTGGGACGATGGGGCTTTTGTTTCGATGCCATAACCATATACTCATGATTCGTCACCTCTCACAAACAAACTAAACATGCTATATGGATAAAAATATCAACATATTTTCGAGTCGAGTGTATCAACATAAAAAAAAAATAATAATCGAAAGTCGAATGTACGTAGCCCACGAAATTCGAAAATTCACGTTTTTTTTTTTTTGGACACACCTCGTATGCATAATTTTGACTTTTTCCATTTCTATCATTTAAGGAAATTTTCAAAAGGATATATTGCTAGTTTTGGCACAGAAGTGACTTAACATGAATAGGCGTAATTTCAGGGACTAAAGCTGAATATTTTAAGAAAATTAATAACGCGATTACAAAACGAGCTCACCACTTTGTTCATATGTTATATCGAATTAACTCGAACTCGATACGCCCACCTATTCATCCAAATGACATAATAACGTAGATTAGCTTTAACCATTCTAACCATTTTCTCGAGATCGAGAAAATCCTTACATGACCCATGACTTATGGGTCGTCATGCTAAGTTGTAATGACCCAGTTTAACACTTGAAAACAGGCTGACCCTTAGTTAAAAATTTGGGAATTTATATTGTTGTTGTTGTCGGAATTTATATTATTTTTATATGGCTGCTGCAAAAATGCTGAAAACATTTTTGACTTTGGGCGAATATTAACGTGAATTAACGCAGAGCCACAATGGCGTTCAATACATTTTTATTTTTAACTGATCCCTTCTAATCATGTGTTCGTGGTAAATTCAAAGTGTTTTTTGTTAAATTTAATTTCAAACCAAATAGCCGAAAGCAAACTATCAGCTTTATCAGGTATTGAACGCATGTCTCTTTTTACATAAGAGTTTTATACGAGTACCTAACAAAACCTTAGTATAAGAGTTTAATATGACATTTTAAATTGAACTATTGGAGCATTAAACACCCGCATATATCTTCTCGAATTCTGCTGAAATCATCATTAAACACCCTATATTTGTTTACCCGGAAATTGATATTTTTTCCGTGGACTGCGGCTTACCTTACCAAATGTTGCGCTTTTCTGCAAATAGCTACGAGAGCTCTTTAATTTGCATATTTGGTTTATTATTATCTCCCATATTAATTGGATTATGGAACTTTTATAGTATTTTTTTATATATTTTTTTAAAAAAATTCCAATATAGTTGATGGAGTTCAGATATACAGCCAATACGGTAGATTAAAAAAAAAAGTATGTGAAATTTAATAATTTCGAAGAGCTTTTTATATACAGAAAAAGAAATGTTGGCAACGTCAGAAAAGTTTCTCTCAAAAAATACGATTTTTATGGTTGCCTTTGAATGTTTTTAGAACACGAAGGACGCGAAGGAGTAGACTGTAAACATTTTCTAAAGCAAAATTATCCAGATTCTTTCAGGTGGTGACCGCAGAATTTGTTTTTCTCCGTATACATTAACGTTCGTTTGTTTTCACCAAGCATATGGAGGTCGTCTCATAACTTAAATTAGTCCACTTTCGTAACTTTGACACAGGTTACATATTGCGATTCATTTTTACACGTTTTTGCCGACATCGTTCATTCACTTTTGTGCGAAAAATTAAGATATTTTGCCCTCAGTAGGGGCAGAAAATGTTGCATGACCTTATTTGAAAGTAATGAACACGCTTTTATCTATTACACACAAACTGAGTCAACACATCCCTACAGGGTAACACCACGCCTTTGAGCAACACTTCTGAGACCTATAGGGCGTATTAAAAAACGAAGTTGAATTCGAAGCCGAAATTTTGCACCCTCCGCCTTTTAAAAGTGATCGATAAATTCGAATAAGCTCTCTTCAAAACTTTCGATGTAAGAGCCAATGTACCCAATGTGCCCAGAGACAAATTGTAAAACTTGTGTGTAAATGGCCAATATATAAAATTAAAGACAGCAATATTTATCTTATACCCGCTTGGGATCTCTCTTATTACAGTATGACGATTTAAGTGGTTGGTGCATTTCATGAAAACGCTACGTCCAAATTTCAACAACTGAGTAAAT
>JAHXMU010017840.1:0-12792 GCA_019455685.1 Philornis downsi
GACAAAATCCTCAATTTTCATTCTTAGACTACACTTTACTAAAGGCTTAACATGTACCAAACCATGCCGAAGTTCGTGTAGCTGGGTACAAATATTAAAACAAGAAGAAAGTGGGGTGATTCCGTCATTTGTATGGAAGATACCAGAAGAGGTATGAGTAATAAGACAATTTCTTGATATTCTACCAATGGCAAAATTATTTAAAAAAATCCCGGAAAATGTTAATTTTTCCCAATGTAGTTTCATTCTGAGAGATTGATAGTAAGATTTCTCCTACTGAGTAGATTGTGTTCAATTTCGAATTAAATCTGCCTATGAGCATGAGCCATTTTTGCACAAAATTGTACCCTTTTAACTCAAACGTGCTTCCTCAAAGACGCCTTTAGCAGATACTATGAAGGAAATGTATAAGCTTTAATTTACAAGTTGTTGTAAAAAGAAATTTATTATTTTGCCAATAGAAGTCTTTAGGTAAAGATTACCTTGTGTTGTGCATATACGCTCGTTTGACGCCAGATGGCGCTACAAAATGAAAATAAGTACGTAGTTTGAGTGCGCTCAATTAAAAAAAAAACTACGAAACATGAAAAAATATATTTGTATTTTTAAAAAGTAGAAGCGTGGGAATTTTTAAGATTTAAAAATAATGTTGTCCAAATGGCTTCCCTCGGCCGCTTGACACTCTTGGAACCGAAGTCGCAAATTTTGGAAAACTCGTTGAAAAGTTGTTTTCGGTATTTTGTTACTTTCCTGAATAGTCTTCCTCTTCAACTGCTCTAAATTGGTCGGATTATTCTCGTAGACTACCGATTTGAGGTGGCCCCATAGAAAATAATCGAATGAAGAGAGATCGGGGCTACGTGGGGGCCATTCAATATCCCCCCTTTTCGAAATGAGTTTTCCAGGAAAACTTGACAAAGTTAAGCCGGTTATTGGCATCATCGGGTTTCAATTCTTGGACTATCTGAATCTTATAAGCCTTCAAATGCAAATCACGTTTCAAAATTCGTCGTAAAGTTGTTCTTTTGACATCCAAAGACTGACTTCTCTTACGTGTTGACTGTTGCGGATTTCGCTGAACTGAAACACGAACACGCTCCACAATGTCGGCTGATCTTGCAGAAACTGGGCGACCACGAACCGTAATTGGTACTGTTGAGCCGGTTGTTTCGAACATTCTGATCCATTTTCGTATCACATTGGCGTTTGGAACTTCACTTAAATCGTGTAAACCGTGTTCATGCCGATACAAACGTCGTGCAGTAATCACTGATTTATTGTTTTCGTAATACACTCGGACACAAAATGCACGCTGCACTTCCGTGTACGGCTCCATAGCGACTAAATTTCCAGGAAGCGGCGCAGCGAACAACATATCCCCCGCCACCCCACGCCACGCGTTACCGAGAAATTGAAGAATTAAATCGCCAACACTCATATGGCCCACCCTGTATTTTTTCCAGCAGACCGATAATCCTAGAAGCCATTTGTTTGGTGTGTCGACACTGCTTTCGTTACGTTATATTTCCGCTTGTTATATTTAAAATTTACAACCGCAAGCGATAGTTTCTGCGCTTGACCATCCATTGCAAGTGCGATTGGCTGTACCTGTTTGATGATGAATAGGAAAGCTGTAACCCAATGAACGTTGTTGTTATCCTGCTCGGTTAGGAGCAAGCCGCGATTTCTGTGAATGACTTTGACATTGGCATGGGTGGTTGATCCGCTACTTTCCTCCAAGTGGGGTTTTTGCCGTAATCTTTATGCGTATTCATTTCATTTTCAGGTACCGATTATGATTGTCTACTTGCTGATGGTTTGCACTGTTGCTGACGTGGTGCAGGAAAAAGATGCTGTTCATAAACACTGCAATATCATTGATTGTTGTTGTTATTGTAAATGAGCAACTAAATGTGTGTTTCATAAGATAAGATTTAGCTTTATAGCACAACAGTAAATTCCGTGATAATGAGCTGTGCAATTATAGCCAGATATTATGCTATTGATCAGTTTACGTTCCATTTCTATTTCAAAGTTATTTAAATTATATAATGATGATTTTGAGAACTGACTGGGCTTTTTCTAGTCAAGGGCTGATAGGCTGGTGTCGACACGAAATCGAATAGAGAAACCTAAGTGGCTTACGAGTACATGTATCGTTACGTCACATGATTTCATTAAATTTTATAATTACGTTGTTTATGCTGCGGGCACAAAATCATCGATGGTAATGACGATTTTCATGTATGCCAGCGGCAGTGAAATGAATACTATTTTCACTGGGACCAAAATTGTCGGTACGATGTTAACATCTTTCTTCATTAAATTCAAATAAATTTTGCTGAGGTCATACTAAGAAGGAAATATTTTAATGGGGAAATTAAGGTACAACACAGACTTTCTATTAGGTTTCTATTGGATTTGTCGCAAGTTCGATATTTTTATCTGATACCATTATTGTCAAAATGTATTGAAAGTCTATTTGATTTTGAGCCAAATACGGGATACAGTTCATTTGTTTTCCAGTATTAAGATTTTTGGCCAAAGCTTTTATTTAATCCGACTAATGAGCCTCCTGGCGTTACTTTGCCACAATCTGGTTCAGTCTTCATTTCGTTGTTTGTCTTTTCTTTGTATCGATGTAAAGTGCTATATTGAATACATTCCGATGTTATTGATGTTACATATACTCGTACATTGCTCATGATGTAAAGGGTGTCCCAACAAGAACGCAAGATTTAAATTTGGCGCCATTCGAAGTGTCATTGTTTGACATTTGAACAATTGTCATTGTTTGCTAGTGGAAGGTACGAGGTTAGTAAAAAATGAACGACGCATTCTCATTGTGAAATTGTTTTACCAAAATGGTGAAAGTTTTGCGGCTACAGTTCCTTCGACCAGGTCGATCGACCGAAAATGTCGCAGCTGTACGTGATGATGTCGTTCAAACTCCATCCACCTCAATTCGACACAGAACTCAGCAAATTGCTGTCTCCAAATCCACTATGCAGCGAATTTTGACGAAGGATTTGCATCTTTATGCATTCAAAGTTCAATTGATTCAGGAACTGAAGACAGGTGACCATGGACAGCGAAGAGAGTTCGTTAATTGGGTATTGGAGAGACAACATGAAAATGCTTATTTTGTTGATAAAATCATTTTCAGTGACGAGGCCTATTTCCATCTTGATGGCATCGTCAATAAGCAGAATTGTCGCATTTGGGGTGAGGAAAATCCTCGAGTGATTCACGAAAAGCAAATGCATCCTCAACGTGTCACTGTATGGTGTGGATTTCGGGCTGGAGGAATCATTGGACTTTTTTTTATGAAAATGAGGCATGTCAAGCGCAAACAGTCAATGGTGTTTGGTATCGTGAAATGATAACGAGTTTTTTCGTGCCTAGAATTGAGGAAATGAATGTGGAGGGCATGTGGTCAACAAGACGGCGCCACATGTCATAGAGCCAGAGAAACAATTCAAGTACTGCATCAGTCATTTCCCGGTCGTGTTATTTCGCGCTTTGGAGACCAGAATTGGACGCCTAGATCGTGCGATTGACCACCATTAGATTTTTTTCTTTGGGATTTTTTGAAGTCGATGGTTTACGCGAATGAGCCGACGACGACTCAAATCTTAAAAGAGGAAATTGGACGCTGCATTAATGAAATATCATTGCAAATTTCATTAAAAGCTCGCGTGAGTGTCAGCAAAGCCGCGGCGGCCATCTGCCCGATGTGTTGTTTCATACATAACCTCACTCTGTCTACTTTACGATATACTAAATTTTCACGATAAATATCTGTGTTTTTTTTTTAATTTAAATCTTGCGTTCTTGGTGGGACACCCTTTAGTAATTTAATGGGATATACGTGCAAAACTTGATTTATTTTTGATATCTGCATATTAATGTAAGTATTTATGGTGAGTGGATGAGTTTCTGTTGTTAATCGTACGCATCATCTTTGCGTATTTTAAGAAAAAACCTTGGTTTGAACGCGTACATAACTCAACTAGTGTAAAAATTGAATCCAGCCCATCTCCAGAATTGCCCCCGAATGTGTTTTCGTCCAAAGTTGACTGGCTTAGTCAACCAATAATTAATATAGCGATATATGGACGGAAGAGTATACGGAAAACATTTAAGAAATAATAATGAAATAATGAAATATATAAGAAGAAATAATGTCTTAGCAGGCTATTGGAATCCATATTTCTTCAGAAATAAGGCCGTCTGGGACACAAACATAAATGCAGCCAGTTATTGTGATGATAACGGACTATCTAATGAAACTGTGGTCAGTGATTTCGAAGCATCGGACCGGAGAAAGAGTGATATCACACTTCCAAACATTTTCCTCTGGGTTTTTGTACAGTTCCAGGTACACGTGGGTAAGAAGCACAACTATTGAGAGAATGTGAACCAACATTACTTCTGTTATTCGCCAAATACCATTCTTGAAACCATACATTTTGCTTTAAAAAAATAAATATATACAGGGTGTCCGTCGGGAAGGTACACTACATTTTGTGTTTATAATTTTTGATTAAATGAAAGAGAGTGGACCTTATATTGATAAATGTTTTATTTATTGTCGGCAATTATATATGGAATACAATATCAAATAAATTTCCGCCCCTGTTAGCCTCACAAATGCGTGCCCTTTTGAGAACATTTTTCATTACATTCTCACACATTCCACGCGGTATTTTATTAATTTCATCACGAATATTTTGCTTTAGTTGCTCAAGCGTTTCTGGTTTGTTTGCATAAACCTTGCTTTTTCAGATATTCCTACAAAAAGAAGTCTGGAGCAGTCAAATCAGGCGACCGTAGGGGCCAATCAACATCACCATTTCTTGAAATAACTTGTTGTGGAAAGAGGTATTGCAGTAGTTCCACTGTAATCCTGGATGTATATGAAGTAGCACCGTCTTGTTAATACCACATGTTTCAAAGAAGTAAAGACTAACGATTTCTCCTGACCAAATTGCACACCAGACTGCCACTTTTAATGGATGCAAAGGTGACTGACGAGTAATTTGAGGGTTTCCCATTATCTAAAACCGACTATTCAGTTTATTCATATATCCATTCAAATGAAAATGTACCTCGTCACTCATTATGATTTTTTCATGAAAATCGGGGTTGTCATGGGCGAGCTGTACATCCTATTGGCATATGTACGGCGGCGTAAATGGTCTAGTGGAAGAAGCTCTTGTGTCAGCTGAATCTTAAATGGAAACAAATGTAAATCCTTGGGCAAAATTGTGGCCAAAGTCGTTCTTTGAAGACCAAGCTCCTGAGAACGGCGTCGAATTGAGGTTGATGGATTGTTTCAAAAACTTTCTTGAGCAGCAGTAATGTTTTCCGCCGATTTTGCAGTACGTTGTGGTCCATGCTTGGCCCCATCAGCTACAGACCCTCTTTCTTCGAAATCATTCACTACACGATAAATAGTGCGTCTTGTTGACACGACGATTAAAACACGTTGGTTTATCGAATATTATTCCGTAATAAATTTGCCATGTCTCTACTTCACGACTGCTAAATATGAACTGTCAAGACTAAAGTTTATCAAAGGAGCAGAAAAACAAATTGGTATACCTTCCTGACGGACACCCTGTAAATATTTGGAATACATAAAAAGCAAACATTTTTATAGAAACTAGGAAACTAGGAGTAAGTATAAGTTAAAAAAGATAAACGTTTAGCTAAGGTCATCAGCATAATCCACGCATATGTAGCATACAAAAGTACCAGAATATGTTCTCTTTGGTGGAAATTACTGCAAATGTGAGGTATTGGTTTAATTTATGTTTATATCGCCGTAATGATGACACTGCACGATTGGTGTCTATTAGGGTGAATCCAGAAAAGTTAAGGTAGTCATACCTTACGATTTGAAATTAACCAAGGACGATACTAAAAATGTAAAAATAATTATCTTGCCATGCCTCTAAATACCACACTTTTGGTCTTTGTGTACATTGTTTTATTATAACCCTCCTGAAATTTATGGTTTAGCATAAGATCGACATGGATTTTTATTTGCATCAAGACTAATAAAAGATTCGAAATAACTCGATGCTACAGTCATGTGAACTGCCTTTTTTGATTTTTTAAACATATTTAATTTATGGATAAAAACTTAAACTTCCAAAACGTAAGTTCCACAAAAGGTTGAGATCTTTATATCCCTAGAAAACAATTGGACATTAGGATGGGTGGGTATCGAAATATCGAAAGTCACTACTCGAATTTAATGCCGGAATCGAAAATGACTAAAGAACGAAATATAATTCTCCCTAATCAAACCATGATCAACGATATGTGAAATATTACAGTCGGACTTAAAACAACGCTACAATAACCAAAAAGGCGGTATTTGGGGATGTGACAAAAAATAATTTTTACATGTTTCAACTCGTTCTTGACTAATTTTTAATTGTAGCGGTTGACTAACTAACTAAATATTAAAAACTGATACACGAGTATGTACACAAAATACAAAATAAACCAATTATTAGACATTTCCCTTCTGAATGAAACTTCTATATTGATTTAATTGTCGAGTTATGGTTTATTTCCTTTTTCTTTGTTGGTTTATGGTTTATTTCCTTTTCTTTCTTTATATGTAGTCCTAATAATAAATATATGCGTTAGCTTTGCGTCCAATTATCTCTAAACTTGTAAGAGGAAATTTAAATTTTTGCGATTTTAGGGTTTGAAACGCTTTAACCCTCAGAACTATATAAATTTGTTTCAGGATTTCCTAAGTCGATTTCTATGCCACCCATACAAATTTAACCGATTTCCATATCACTCGTCGAGTACATTTTGTTACAAATATAAGAATGGAATTCGTTGTCACGCCAATTCGGATATCGCTAAACAGAAATTGATCAAGTTATCAAAATTTAATTACCTCCAAATTTTGTAGACAGGAGTAACTTCACTTCATAACAATTGCTATAAATAGTAAAGATGGGTAAAATTTGAAAACAAAATGGGGTTTATCCACACCTTTTTGCTGTCTCCTACATAAATTGCCTAACCCACTTACTTATTCGCAAGTTACTTATTCGAAGATTCAGACTTTTCATTCAATTGTACCAAGTTCAGTATAATTTAGTGAGCATTAGGCTTTTACGAAGCTTACCTTTACGAATGAAAATGATCTATAGGTACATTACCGACCCCTAAGGATGCCGCACATACAAATAAGGCGATTGAGTAAAAGGTAGTAGTTTCCGTATCATTTTTAAATGTAAGGTAAGTTGCAATAGTTCAGTTCAGTAAAATATAGTAGTAATTTCGCTTTATTTACTGTGAATTAATTAACAGTATTTGTTGACAAGAACCGGCGATTTATCACGCCCAATCTGCCCCTATGCAAAAGAACGTAGGACGAAAGTACAGGGTGGCGCATCAATTTCAATACAATAATAAATTCAAATAACTATTTTTAATCAACTTATTTCATGTACTTGTTTTTTTTTTTAATGTATAGAAAATTGAATTTTATTTTATATAAATAATCGGTTTTGAAGATGATAGACCATAAATGACCGCATATGCGACACCTGATTAGAAAATTGTTCATTGCGGAATCGCCTCAATTACTGTTTTAATGGACTGATTCAGTGAAAAGTGCAGTTTCTGGATATTATTTTTGGTTGTGATTTTTCGCAATTGCGGATACATTTTCGGCGCATTTCTGGGTAAAAATAGCTTTTTCAACATCTTTAAAAACAGTTCACCTTAACAATTGACAGTAGCAGGATTTGTATTAATTGAGAGAATAATAGCCAGAGTGAAATGGCAGCGCGCAAACAGTACCGAATTGAGTAATCACAAAACTCTCTGAGCAGGTGTTGACTACGAATTCGTATCTTTCTAGTGCTATCTAGCGAAAGCGAATCAGACATATATAATGGGTTTATTTTTACTACATCTTATATACCAAATATTTCGAATCATAACCTTCATATATACATTTCAAAACAAACCTGATAAACTTCAGTCAAGGGTCATAGTGAGAAATTGCTTACAGCTCAGTTCACCTGACTGAAATTTCTGTACTAGTTTTGAACTTTGTTCTTTTGCTTAGAAGCGCTTGGATTTTCATTGTCAGAGCAACCGTAGTTTACTGGTGGAAGGGCCAAAATTGCTTAAGCGGGAGTGAAAGCGTTGTAATTTGCTGAGTAAAATTATAACACTTTCTTTGTCAATAATTGTTTATCTAGACATACCTCATTCATTATCACAGCTAGCCACACATGTAAGGTTGACAAGGCAAATAACAATTTTATGATCTAGATAGAGAGAGTTTTAGTTGCTTTATGAGGACTCCCCATTGGTGTAATAAACAAATGTAAACACAGAAAATAAATAGCGTTCTGTACATATAGCATATAATGCACTCGCATGCACACATATAAATGCCTCGTAATTTTATGATATTTATTTAAGGCGCAGTAATGAAATAAAACAATGAAATGTTAACGAATGTGTTCACTAAATAGGTGTACAATATTCATTATTGGGAAATATTTATAAACCGCGAAAATGAGTGCATAATCTTGTGTGAACAAGTGAATAATAAAACCAGAAATCAGTCGTTTGCTGACATTTGAAGCATTTAGACGTGCTAATTATCAGCTGATATTTGACTGCGATTTTTTCAATTAATATCTATTAAAGCATAATTTTATTATTATTATGGCTATGAAACGGAAAAAAATGTGGGGCAATAGCCCCAAATTTAAGCAACAGAAGCCAACAACCTCAACTAGGTCCAATAGATATGAAAGTCTCTCCGATTTGGATGACGACGACAGCGCACCAAGTGTTGAGATAGCATCCAAAAGATTAAAAGTTCCTCCAATAGTGGTTGATACCTGCCATAAGTTTGCCGTTGTTATCGGACTCCTGGGACAAAGTTGTAAGTATAAGAGAATGTCTATCGGTACAAAAGTCTTCGCAAGCACACGGACCGACTCCGAGGAAGCTGTTAAGAAGCTGAAGGCTATGGATTTTACGTTCTTCACACACCCAATTGTAGATGAACAAAAGTTTAAGCAAATGCTGTTTGGGCTGCCAAGGTTTAACATCGATTTTATCAAAGGCGAGTTCAAAACCACCTTCAATATTGAGCCAGCCTCTATTAAGGAAATTCAGACTAAACGAAGCGGCCCCGATGATGCGTTATATATGATAGAGTTTAACAAAAGCCAAGTCAGCAAGCGAGAAGTGCAACAAATTAAATACTTTTGTGGAATCGTGGTTCATTGGAAGAATCCTCTTCGTAGAAAACGTGGACCAACTCAATGTTCCAAATGCGCGATGTATGGGCATGGCTTATCAAATTGTCACAGAAAAGAAATCTGCATTTTATGTGGAGGACCTCATGACTATTCAACGTGTCAGTTAAGCAAAGCATCAGAAAATGGTCCAGTTATATATAAATGTCACAACTGTACGAAAAAAGGATTAAATAACGTCAACCATAGAGCTGATGATAAAAAATGTCCTCTTCGTAATGAATATTTGGAAATCCGTAGTAAGGTTACAAGCTCAAATAGAAACAAAAAAGATTATGTGACTTTTGCCCCTGTATCAAATGAGAATGACGCTCAACCTGGATTCATCAATGGTTCAGTTAGTGGAAAAGGCAATAATACGCAGACATATGCTTCAAAGCTAAAATCAAATGTACAAGATGTAAATGACGACATATCTAATGAACAAATACTCCAAATATACTTTGATGCAATTGATGCTTTGCAAAAATGTCAAAACAAATATGACAAGATGAGAGTCCTTGGAATGATGCTGAAACATGTCATATAAATATAAAACGAAATCCGAACTTCACGTTATGCACTTTAACGCTCAAGGCATAACAAATCATGCATCAATTATGCAATTAGAACACATACTAAACGAAGAAAAAATAGACATTGTTCTGATAAATGAGACTTTCTTAAAGCCAAAACACAATTTCAAAATTAAAAATTTCAATGTCTACAGGGAGGACAGGACAACTCATGGAGGAGGAGTTCTTATTGCAGTTAATAACAGGATTCCACATCATCGTATTCCAAAGGTTCATACTGCATCCATAGAAAATGTCTCTGTTGGATTAGAAATAAACAAAAGGCTGGTGAGACTGACATCAGCCTATTGCCCGAAATATACTGCACATTTTATTAATGATTTGGATAAAATAACTGGCACATCTGACGAATATTTAATTTTTGGCGATTTCAATGCACATCACACAAGCTGGAATTGCCATCACAACAACACAGCAGGATCATGTCTGTACAACCAACAAATAAGTTCCAATTTCTACATATATAGCCCGAGTAATTTTACACGATTTACTCAACGTCAAACACCTCAACATCCATCGGTAGTTGATCTACTACTGACTAATTCCAGTCTTCATTTTTCCCAATTGGAGGCACATCCCAATCTGTTTACTTCGGACCATGTTCCTGTGACTTGCCGCATTTTTGGTCGTCTGAATATAAAAACATCACAGGTTCTACAATATAATAAAGCAAATTGGAACTCAATAAGTAAATTTGTTGATGACACCATAAAATATAATGGTCTGGAGTCTGCAATAATTACCCACCTTAATATCGATGATATACTGGTAAAGCTCGGAAATATCATACAGCAAGCTGAAGAAAAAATACCGGTTGTTGAGCGAGATATATGGCAAAAACGACTCTCACGTCTCACTATTTATTTAATTGGACAACGGAATCGATTCCGCCGTAAATTTCAAAGGTCGTTTAATATCACTGAGAGAAATATGCTGAAATCTATATTAAAACAGCTGGATCAGCTTATTCAATTCCATGTGCTCAATGACAGAAACATCAGCTGGAATGCATTTCTGCAATCGTTGCCACCTGGGAAGAAAAAATTCTGGTTGTTGTCTAAAGCTATGAAATGCGCTAAACCTAAGATTGATAAACTGACAAGAAATGGTGCTAGTGTACATAACAATATAGAAAAGGCAAACATTATTGCTGATGTTTTTGAAGACGCACACACCATTACCTCAAGTGTTATTTCACCGAAAGAACAAATCGTTACCAAACACATTAAATGGCTTGACGGACAGATAATTCAAGCAGACGAATATTGCGAAACAACTGTGGATGAAGTTAAATTTTTTGTTAAAAGTTTAAAAAACCATAAGGCTCCTGGCCTAGATGGCATGAAACCAAAAGTTTTGAAGAAAATGCCTGATATTGTATTCAATGTCATAACAAATGCATTAAATTGGTGCTTGCGAAATGGCTATTTCCCAGCAATTTATAGGAAAGCTAAAGTTGTTCCTATTCTTAAAACTGGAAAAGATGCCAAGGACCCCAATAGTTACCGTCCCATTAGTATGCTCAACTGTGTGGATAAAGTATTCGAAAAAATTATTCTGGAGAGGATCAAGGAACACGCAGAAAATAATTCGGTTTTAAGAGAGGAACAATTTGGGTTTCGGAATCAACATTCGACAATTCATCAAGTCAAAAGAATTGTAAATACGGTTTTGAATAATAAAATACAGCGGAAAAGTACGGGAATGGTATTTCTGGACATTGAAAAAGCTTTTGATTCGATTTGGCATAACGGATTAATATTCAAACTCCATAAATTTGGATATCCTATTTATATACAGAAAATTGTACGAAGTTTTTTGTCCGATAGACTATTCATTGTTACTGTGAACGACGAGCAATCCTCGGCTCGAAAGATAACAGCAGGCGTTCCACAAGGTTCTGTTTTGTCACCAACTTTGTACTCCATATTTACTTCTGATTTCAAATTGCTTAAAAATGAGGCTATTGCATTATACGCGGACGACACAGCAATAATGATAAGTGGTAAAGTCTCAAATTCAATTATAAGAAAAATGAAAAAATCTCTCTTACACATTAGTAAATATTTCAAGAAGTGGAAAATAAAAATAAATGGGGGAAAAACACAAGCCATAATTTTCCCCTTCAATAAATCGCCGAGACGAACCCCTTCAGCAACGCTCAACATAGGTGGCACAGATGTTCCACTGCAGAATTCGGTCAAATACCTGGGCATAATATTGGACAAAAATTTGAACTTTAAAGAACACGTGCTTCATGCTGCGGACAAAGCTGTAAAATGTAGCCGAGCATTTTTCCCCCTGATCAATCGTAGATCCCAATTAAATACCAAAAATAAACTGCTGTTGTACAAGATGTGCATTCGACCAACAATGACATATGGCTGTCGGGTCTGGTATAAAAGATGTGCCAAAACTCACTTCAAAAAACTTCAAGTTATCCAGAACAAAAACCTAAAACAAGTATATGGCTTAAACATGAGGTTCCCAACACTGATGTTACATGAACGTTTTAAGGAAGACATGCTACATAACTTTATTGCCAGAATAAACGATAAATTTGAAAACCAAAACAAGTTGTCAACCCATAGACTGATAAGAACTTTAGAGGAACAGCTGTGATATCTGTTATGAATTAATGCAGTTAACTATTACTGTCGAAGCATTAAACTCAATTTTTGTTCGATTATTTAAAAGGTTTTGTCCTATCTTTTTCCTTTAACTGTCTTCTCCTTCATGGAAAACGCTTCTTACTTGAAAAATAAAAAACATATATACTTGCTGCAATACTCTTAGTTATATCTCAAAATTTGTAAATATTAAACTTTGTTAAATATTTTTAAATGTAAATATGATAGAAGAAATAATAATAAAAAAAAAAAAAAAAAAAA
>JAHXMU010017845.1:0-15865 GCA_019455685.1 Philornis downsi
AAATCAGAATAAAAACGTTGTATGTTTTTGATACAGCTTACAGAAACTGAAACAAATCAAAACTAATTTCAGTTTCGATTTCATTTAGATGACGATACTTGGTTATATTGATCCGATTTAGGTCAAATATTCACCGTTTTGTTTTTTGTTGCCATTTTGAAGGTAATTCCATTATGCCTCTCTTACAGAAACTCTCATCCTTGTTGGCGGAAACACTTTGGCAGTCGTTTTTCACATAGTTCTCTTAAGACGAACTTTTCACTAATAAATAGACAGCTGCAGGGGGTATTCTCTTGGTGCCAGCTCAGGGCTATTAAGTAGATGTGTAAAAACCTCCCAACTAAGCTCCCGACGTTTCTGGATAGTCATTATATCCAGGGGTTTCGTCGGGAAGCTATACTACTTTGTTTGTTTATAATTTTTGATTAAATGAAAGAGAATAAATCTTATACCGATAAATGTTTTATTTAATGTCGGCAATTATGTATGGAATACAATATCTCATTTGACAGTTGGACACCAGACTGTCACTATTAATGGATGCAACTGATGAATAATTTGAGGGTTTTCCATTGCCCAGAACCGACTATTCTGTTTATTCACATATCCATTCAATTAAAACTGTGACTCGTCACTCATTATGATTTTTTCATGAAAATCGGGGTTGTCGTGGGCGAGCTGTAACATCCTGTTGGCATATGGACGGCGGCGTAAATGGTCTTGTGGAAGAAGCTCATGTGTCAACTGAATCTTGAATGGAAACAAATGCAAATCCTTGTGCAAAATTGTGGCCAAAGTTGTTCTTCGAAGACCAAACTCTTGAGCACGGCGTCAAATTGAGGTTGATGGATTGTTTTGAACACTTTCTTGAGCAGCAGTAATGTTTTCAGCCGATCTTGCAGTGCGTTGTGGTCCATGCTTGACCCTATCAGCTACGGACCCTCTTTCCTCGAAATCATTCACTACACGTTAAATAGTGGGTCTGTTGGCATGTTGTTTTACGAAATTCGAGCTTTGCCAGAAAAATGGAAAAATGTAGTAACTAGCGATGGGCGATACTTTCAATGATTCATTTGTAAACATATTTTCATAATAAACTTGCATTTTTACAAAATAAAAAAAATATAAATTAAAATATTTTCTTTTTTTACAGCTTTCCAGGATAGAAAAACATTTTCACAGAACGTTAGATTGACTAGATTTTCTCAGCCATATCGTTGTAAATCGTAATCTATAAGTGGCGAAATTTCGACAATCACTGATGAATTTTTCCATGGGCTTATCTCATAAGGGGATATTGTTGCTCTTGGCAACATTTCAGAGCATTTTTGCCCGATACCAGCGAAAATCAAAAATCAATGCAAATGTTGTTTACAATAAGTAATCAATCTGTGCAACAACAATTGTTAGTTTGATCATCAACCAAATAACTATCATTCAATGAACATTTTTTTCTTGAGTGTGTGATTCACTCCAGAAGATGTTATCTCGCTCATTTTCAAGACCTGTAAGAGTTAGCGTCTATTTCTACACGATAAGATATCGCAGGTTCGGTTAGAGCTCTACAAGATTTCGAATTTATAAATATTTAAGAAATTGTAACTGAAAATTCGTAATTTAGTTTATATTTATCTGTGGTAGAGAACGTTACGACCGAAAGCGATCCTTCCGCGTTATAGTTTATTTTGTGTAGTTCATCGAAATGTCTGACATACTCGTGGAATGTGATAAACAGCGTCTGGGCTGTATGTTGGCGATATTGGAATGCCATCTGCCTGTCAATATACAACAATATAATTTCATATACAATTATTTATATCATTATGATCGAATCAATGCAAATCGCGACAGTCTAATTTCCGATCGATGGAACACGCGCTTGTATAGTCATCGGAATGGTGATGTGAAAAATTGTACTCTGATTTCAATTTGTGGCACAAGAGTAAGTTTACCGATATTACATTTTCAATGAAAAGAAGGCATGGGAGCGAATTTAGGTTTTGAGCCGCTAAATGAATTTTTTTCCAACTTGTTTGCCAGGCAAAAATTCGATTTATCTGTAAACTTTCTTTTCGGATTTTTTTTTTTCGTTTAACGACGATTCTGAGCAGCAGAGTTTGTGAAACATCTACAAAATGATTACTAGACTCCCTGAAGAATTAGTCAGACACATCGAGGTAACCGCAGCTCAAATAAGGAGCTTTTCTTCCGTTTTTCCTTTTCATTTTGTTTTATTTTATTTTTTTTATTTTTTTTTTTACTGATATAAACAGAAAAAAAATCCCTAACAAGTTCCTAACACACATTTTTCCAAAATACTTGGTAATCTCATGAATAAATATATATGTTAGTTATAAGTAAAGTTTTGTGGAACATTTTTGAACAATTGTACAAAAATTAAATGTGTATGTTTACATGAGTCTCACCTTGAGGCCTTACCCATGGTGTGCCATCACACAAGTGCTGTTTTCTATAATTCTTTTCTTGGTTATATTTATTTTCTTCTTGCGACAGCAAGCGCCCCTTTGGGGTATCCAAACTAATCCCGAAAGGATTAGTCGAATTACCTTTGAGATTAGAAGTAGGTCCCCCTGGAAAAATTACTTAAGGCCCGCTTCCTCTCTCAGCCGAAGTACCATTGCAGTCACTTCGTATGAAGTGAGCTACCTCCAGGTTAGGAGTTGAGGTAATCTAGGAAGACATCGGATAGACATGAACAGTGTTTTTCAAAAAGCAACGCAAAAGCACTGAAAACACATGTTCGGGCTACCACAGCCAGCACGACGCTCCCACAAGGGGTCCAACACCATTGACCAGGAAGGAACAATGTTCCTTGGGCCCCTGTCTGGGTCTGGGTTTCGCAGACAAGCTACTCCAGTTTTGCTTTATCATACCTCGCATGGAACTGGTAATCCATTTTCTACGGCATAGATTTTCAATGTCCGAGAAGAGAATATCAACACAGCAAAGTATGCCATGCTACACTCATAGTCTATTAACCAGATCTCTCTGTCTTGTTAAACTATGACTCTCCCCTTTACTTGTTTTTCGAAAAACGAGCTCCAAGATCAGTTTGATGTTACATTATAGGTGGATCCAAAGACATAATCCACCTGTTGCTAGGGCGCCTGGCACAAGGCCACACTACTTTGTTTTTGTACACAAGCACCATCCTTTGCCTGCTTAATTACAGGATCGGGGAGAGAGGCTTGCGTTTTAGGGGTGAGCGGTACAAAGCATCTTAGGAAACACCCACTGAACAATTGTACAGAAAATTATTGTGAAACATTAGACTGTCAATGTATCCATCCATCCATCCATCAATATATCTATACATTTAGTGGTTTCAAAACCGCCGGTCTAGCAAGGCTGTTAAATACCTGTCATTTGAAGTGTTATTTATTTGGTGAAATGTTTGCCATTTACTAATATGGATCGTTTAATAATCGGATAACGCGTAAAAAAAATAGTTAAAACTTACAACAAAAGTGGTTATTCAAACGTGGCCTCTCAATCAAACAAACTTTTCTTTAGCGATGAAAGTCATTTCTCACTCCTTGGCTACGTCAATAAGTAAAATTGTCACATATGGGGATCGAGAACCCAGAAGTGATTGTGGAAAAACTATTACATCCGGAAAAAGTGACTATTGCGTGTGCATTATGGTCTTGGAGATATCATTGGTCCGTATATATATTAGAAAACTTCCTCAAAAGTATCCACTGCTGCAACCAATCCAAAGGCAGTCATTTAAACAATATTGTATTTCGTACATAATGGGAAGTTCCAAGCATTATTATGAAATAAAAGTGTTATTTAACTTTATTTTTGAAGCCGAAATATGACTGAACCAAAATATCAGATCGTGCTTAAATTGCAAAATTTGCTTTAAATTAGACGCAGATCTTTCAACACAAACCATAAAAGATTTCACAAAAAAACGTTGCTAGAATAACGTTCTATGAGGATTTGAGAGTTTCTATTTGAATTGAGAAATCGGTGGCAGCATGAGGCAAAATATACATTTTGGTTGAACTTAATAATATAAAATAATCCAAGGAAAATTTAGGATCACGAAGAACCTACGACTATTACTTTCCGCTCTACAGGATGGCGCACCAATTGTGCTACAATAAAAAATTCAAATAAATTTTTCTTAATCAATCTATTTCATTTATTTTTTTTTTTATTTGTTGTATACAAAATTCAATTTTATTTCATATAACTAATTGATTTTCAAGATGTTTGACCTCCTTGCTCATTCACGCGTATGCGACACCTGACCAAAAAATTATTCATTGCGGCCTGAAGGACTGAAGTCGGGATCGCCTCAATTATTGTCTTTTAATGGACTGCTTCAATCCAGTCAAATTCAGTGGTTTCGTGCTGTATACCTTTTGCTTGACATAACTCCATAAAGAAAAGTCTGGTGCAATCAGGCCTGATGAAAGTGGAATTTCTGGATATTATGTTTTTTTGGGAATTTTCGTTGGAGCTCCGTCATAACCTATCTGGCTATGTGTGCAGTTGCTCCACCTTGCTAAAACCAAATGCTGTTGAAACGGATACGTCTTTAGCGCAATTCTGGGTAAAGAAAACTCCTTCAACATCTTTAAAGAACGGTCTCCATTGAAATGGGTATTGTGTTTGTAGCCTGATTTGTGCGCCACCCTATATAATCGATTATTTTGTTCGAGTTTGTCGCAAAACCATCTGGTCATATACAGAAAAAGCACTCGCTATATAATAGTGTTTCTAAAATCATATCATGATTTAGCAAATTGGACCAGTAAAGAGAGTTCGTCTCAATTAGATATTACAATACAGCCTTATGGAGTTTTTGTCTTGATTGATCCCATAATATCTTTCCTTTTTTTTAATAATTTTTATATGAAAATGGAAACACCCACAATATAATTAATCTAGATTCGCTTCTGTAATTAAACTAGATTCGTAGCTACCGGTATCCGGAATAATACGGGAAAATATATCGGAAAAACTGTTATCACGGTAGGTGTGAATATGCACCATTGGACAAACATATATGCCCTTAGCATGTTAGAAATTTTCTTATTATGTAGATATTTTTATTTCTGATAAATACTTTTGTGCTCTACGGAACATGTTCTACAACAAGTTCTGCTTACTCGGTCGTTACATATGAAATTATTCTAGAATGTATGTGATAGTTAAAACAAGTTCCAAAAAAATTTGATGAAAATAAATATAAGCATCTCAGTTGCAGAAAGCATTGAAAGAAACTTCCAGGAAACATAAGTTTGATAATCTCGGACACACAATGGAAGCCACACACATATCTCAGGATCCTGTGGAAACATATATGATAATGAAATATCTTTCGCCAAAATATATTTTATACTTGCCAGTAAAATGTCGTTAAGTTTATAAAGTTTTCCCAAAGTGAAATTTATTTTCAATTATATACGTGCTATGTGACGAACAACATCCAGTGAGGAATCATTGAAATTACTCCTAGATATTCATTTTCCTGGTAATTCCCGGCTGTTGCCAGGGAAATCGTAACCAAACCTAGAATAGCGTGGGCTATTAAAAGCTTCGAACCTTTTGAGTCATCCGGGCCGGACATGATTTCGCTGGGTGAACTGCAGGCGGTGGCTGATACGCTGATTCGAGGGCTTGATGAGATATATATCTGCTGTATTGACCTAACATACTCGTACATCTCTGCTATGCGGAGGGAGACCAAGGTGGTCTTTGTTCTCAAAGCCGGGAAAACCTCTCACATGGGACCAAGAGATTTTAGATCTATCAGTTTGTCATCGTTTCTTCTCAAGACACTGGAGACACTGGATATGCTTACCGCAAGAATAAGTCCACTGAGACTGCCCTGCCCGACCTGGTCGGTAGCCTTTGGTAGCCTTTCTAGAAATAGAAGGGTTATTTGATAATGTTTTTCCTGATACGATAGTCGCAACATCTGCATATAAAAGAAAATTTACTTACTTAAAACAGTTAGAAATATCATTTATAAATAAAATTACAGAACAAAGATCCCAAAATTTTACCTTGCGGCGCCAGATGTTTAAAAATATGGAAGAAATTCAGAACTACTAATCACAATTTTGCACATTCTATTTGACAAATACGATTTTAACCACTTTCACATCAAGAAATGAAGTCCCATAGATTGGAACTTAGCAGAAAGTATACTCGTACTTTATGAAATGCTTTGGCGAAGTCGAAACTTTCAGCTGAGACTAACCATAAGGAAAGATGTACTGAAATGCCTGTGGATTCCTGCGTGTTTTTGTTTTTTTCGCTAAATACTCATGTGTATATTATTGAAACTTATTTTGGCATTAAGAAAGTCTAAAATAATTCTACTCAAAATTATTAATTTAAAGGAAGACTATGTGACTACGAAAAGATCTTGCGTCATTGAGAAAATAGCTCTACGAATGAATTAAAGAATGTCAGATTCAGAACGCCAGTTTTCAAGCCACTGCGCACGGAGACAGGTCAAAGACCTTTTCACTTTACTGTCAAATTGTCTGGACATTTTTTCGAAGTAGAAAAGTATGACTCATACAAACACAAATATGAAAAATTGCAATTTTTGTGTAGAAACATTAATATTTCAAAGATTTCACACAAGCAACAGGGTGGCGCACCAATTGTGCTGCAATGAAAAATTCAAATGTCTCTTTTTTAATAAATGGCCTTGGGGGGCCAGCGAAAAGTAGAGTTTGTGTATATTAATTTGTTTGGGAATCTTCGTTGGAACTCTGTCAAAACCACCATAACGTTCCACATTGACACTATGTTTGTAGCATGCTTCGTGCGCCACCCTATATAATCGAGTATTGTTATTAAGCAAAGAAAAATATATTAGAAAATTTGTTTTACATTAATTAAATTGTTTATTATTATACATTTTCTTTAACTATCTTGCAGAACTACACTATAGTATGTTTTACTCTACAACAATCACAAGCGGAGCTCAAAGAATGCCTTCAGAAAACTAAACTGATCAAGTGGGAGAATAAACCTCTGGATATATTAATGGATGAGCGGCTTTTTAAAACCGTTAATGACGTAGCCTGTGAGAAAGTAGCAACCGATTGGAGGTATCCTCCCATCGAGCATATTTTACATATATCTAAAGAGAAAATTGAGAATTTACCTCTCAATGAGTAAGTAATCAAATAGAAACCAAATAGAAAATAAGCAGAAGAATCAGAAAGTCTAATGGATTGTGACTTTCCTTTGCAGGACACTTCCCGATGATGTTTATTTGGCACCTTTGGATCCCCATCTACATTCCAAGATAATCGATGATCATTGGCTGTATAAGGACGAGAATACCCAGTGTCTGATTAACCAATCCATAGAGTTTAATGGCGGAGTGGGACTGTTTCGACGTGGCGAAGAACAGCCTTTTACCTGGATAGCAACTAATGAATTCTTTACACCAGGGTAATTATGCTTCTTTTGTGTGTGTGTGTTTTTTTTTGAAATCGGCATACTTAATTAATGTCAGAAGTCATTATAAGCTTTGTAGTTTAATGGTCGTGTTTGGAATTATTTACTGAATTTTTGAAGAACGAGAAAAATAATTTTTAATCCAATTAAAAAAAAAAATAATCATAAATTGAATAAGACCGACAAAACAAGAAATTGAATATTAATGAAATAACCAAAAGGTCGTTTATTGAATTTATTTCCACCGGAAGTTTTCTACTCGCCAATATTACGTTTGTTTGAAATAATAAAAATGGAAAAAAACTTCATTAGCATTCAACGGAATTGAAAAATGTTCAATTCGTAAAAGACTTGTTATAATTATTTAATGAAAACATAAAAGTCGTTTATTAAATTTATTTCTATCGGAAGTTTTCTGCAAGCCAAACTTATCAGGTAATTCCATTGCCCTTGAAATTTGATTACATTTGTTTGAAATAATAAAAATGAAAAAAACTTCATTAGCATTCAATGATATTGAAAATTTTTAAATTTTTTAAAAGCCTTGTTACAATTTGTTAATGGAACCATTTATTAAACCAAGCAAATATTAAATAAATACGAAATATTTTCTGTCAAAAAAGTACCTGAAATTCGGTCAGTAAAGGACAAAATATTTATTTTTCGTTTAAATTTACTCCATAGCCTTCAAATTAGGCCACCTCCGAAATAATGCGCTTCTGCCAAAGAATAATCCAATTATCAAAACATCTATCAAACGCATTTTCCGGAAATGGATTCTTGCCGCCAATTACCTTTTACGTCCTCTATGGACTAAAATTTAAGGCCTCGAGGTGATAATTTTGGTTTTGGAAAAAAACAAAAGTCAACCAAAGCCATATCAAATGAATACGGTGGTTGTTCGATGATTTTTGTTGAGCTTTTCGCCAGAAATTCGTTCGCAATGATAGCCTTGTAAGATGGTGGATTATCGTCATGTAAAACCCAGGAGTTTTCCTTTTACAACTCTGTCCTTTGTGAACGAATTTGCAGTCTCAAAGGCCGCATAACACTTAGATAATATTCTTTATTTACCTTCTGACATTCCAACAAATATTCCGGGTGCACAATACTGCGATAATCAAAGAAAACGGTCAACATTACCTTGACTTTTGACATGGTTTTTCCGGTTACGGCTCAGTTGGAAGGCGCCATTACACGAGTTGTTGATTGGCTTGCATGTCAAACCTGTAAACCCATGTCTCATCACCAGCTATAATGCGTTTTATCAATGTGGGGTCGAAATTGATCCATTCCGGCATATCTTCAGTGACCTTTACGAGATTAAGTTTTTGTAGAAGATTCACGTCTTTCGGAACGGTCAAACGGTCAAATGATCGTGTAAACTGGTGCAAATTCATTCGTGAAACACAGAAAATTCTGCGACCATTTTTCTGAAACTTAAATTATGATTTTCAAACACCATCTTCTTTACTGTATCGATGTTAACTTCCAGTTGAAAACTTTGATGTGCGCTAAGGTAGATTCGGAATGTAACTAGCAAAGTCAAGAATCAACTGTATTTGTCGACCTCTGTTATTGAGTTGACAGAGCTCTGTTAACACACCAATTTTGGGGAATATGAATAAAAGTAAGGAATGTTTACAAAACGGGCAATTTATTTTAATAAAAACGCAAAAAACGGAAGAAAATACTCCATACTGTAAGCATACAACTTTTCTGTTTAAAACAAGTGCGAAATAACGAAATTATAATGGGTCAAAAATTAAGTTATGTAATCATATATTTGCTTACTGTAACTGACTGTTAGCAACTGCTCTAATCCAACTTATGCCATTGGCTAGATCTCAGTCCGTAGCTTCTGCAACAATGGTGCAGATCTAGCCAACGGCATAAATTGTATTGGCGCAGCAAATATATCGTTTCATAACTTAATTTTCAACTCATTATAAACTCGTTGTTTCAAACTTGTTTTACAAAGAGAAAGTGGATGCTTTTTGATTAAAATAATTATATTACCACACGTCGTGAAAAAATCTTACTTTTACTTATAGTCCCCAAAGTTAATGCGGTAACAGAGCCATGTTAACTCAATAACAGAGGTTGGCACATAAAGTTGGTTCTTGGCTTTGCTAGGTAGATTCGAAATATATCTTCACGCACATCACATCGTGAACGTTTTTGAATGCACTGTACCGCCTACATATCTTCCGTAACATTTTCAGTGATTCGGCACACGAAATTGCATTTGCAAAATAGAATCTAAAACAAATTTTTTTATGCTCTTATTTATTGCAAAAATGACAAAACATACTTGACAAGAGCTGACAAAATCGAGCACTGTAAATAAAATAAATGGCAAATTGTGCTCAAATTACGTGTCAGTAGAAAATTACTAGGTTTTTTTCTTTTGATTGTAATAAAAAATCATTGCCGCTAATTTCGTATAATCGGTTTTAAAAAATTGTATTAGCTGCGCGAGTAACTTCTCGCTGTTTTTTTTTTATAAAAATTTCATTTTATTTTGAAAACATATTTTGACCGATGCGACAACGTAAAAGCATATATTGCTGTAATGAATCCATATTTCATCACCCGTTACAATACGATAAAGAAACCCCTTCCTTTTTTGCCGTTGAAGCAGTTGTTCACAGGCGAAAAACGACGCTAAACGTTCCTTGGCTTCAATTCATAAAGAACCCAAGTTCATTCCTTTTGAACCATTCCCAACTCATGCAATGGCTTGGCGGGTAACTCCTAATACTTGAGCAAGCTCTACCTGCGTTTGACGGTTGAAGGTTTTTCGGATTCCTTCACGCCAACGGTCGTCAACATCAAAATCATTGTCTTTAAAGCTTTAGCCGCCGTTTTCCTCGATTGAAAGAAGAGAATCAATATTTCCCACATATGACGGGTATTTGGCATAAAATCATACATATTCGTACAATCAAAAGAATATGACGCCAAAAGAAAAGCACTATTGTGTCGAGGCGGTATGTTTACCATATGCCTAAGCTTGGCTCATAACATTTAGGTTATGGCAGAATCGACTATCACTTACAGCTGGCGCCGTCTATTGGCAAACATTGGGAACTTAGTTGCGCACCTAATGTAATAATAAAAATGTAAAGAAATTATTTGAAATAATGAAATGATCTTATGCATGACCAACATACAATCGAAATTGAAATTGAAATCGAAACGACCTTTAAAAGACCAATGAAATTAAGTCTTTATAACTGACAAACAAACATTTGGAATATTTTCTTTCATTTTTAGTGTATACATTTAAAATTGTTCAATATATATTTAATACGAGTTTTAATTAGTTTGCAATAATCAAGCATGAGGTGGTCAGGGGTTTGTCAATTCATTCACAATTATGGTATGGACACTGATATTGGTCTGAGAATGAAATTGGACTGCATTTGTCATGCACTTTTGGATACCTCCCAAACAGATTAGAACATTTGGCAAAAAATAAATGGTTTCCCCTAAAGTTTCTAAGCAAAATGCTTCAGTGTGGTATAATTTTGTTTCTTTTATTATAAATTAATTGGCAGCAATATTTGACAATATTTCACTAGTCCTAGCAACCGGCACATCTTTACACTACCACAAAATTACGTTGGATGAAAGTATATGGAAATCAGATTACTTTCATGAAAATTTTGTACTGGTTTCCAACAATGTTATCATTTACTCGTTAACTAACAGCAGGTAA
Source organism: Philornis downsi (assembly GCA_019455685.1). Lineage (NCBI taxonomy): Eukaryota > Metazoa > Arthropoda > Insecta > Diptera > Muscidae > Philornis > Philornis downsi. Next base: position 11,189 of record JAHXMU010017845.1, read on the forward strand.
TAAAGCTGTCATTCCATCTCATACTCTTTTTTTTAGAGGAATGCTCTAACCGAGGGCTTGGTTATCGAAAAATACTGGAAATATAAGAATTTTCACTGCAAAAATGGGACAAGTCCATATATTATCTATGAACTTATATTGATTTTGATTGTGGTCTACAACATGGGAGGGGTGCCAAAAGCGGGGACACGAAATATCCTCAACAAAAAAAAAACAATGACTGTAAAATATTCTTATAAAAAATCGCCCAACAAAAAGTGAAAATTGATACAAAATATAAAATTATATTTTGACGAAACATAAATTAAAAATTAAAATTAGCTTTAATTAAATATGAACAAACCGCAGAAAAACACTGGGTTGTATATCGTCTAATTTATTACCCAATCAAACAATATTTCGAAAGAAATGTTGACACAAGAAAATATTATATTTTGTGATCCTTTCAAAGCATCAACTTTCTCATCCTTTTGTATAGCATATTCTTTACTTTGGATCAGATCCTATTCGAAATTATCTTCAAGCAATTTCAATTCAACACAAGTGCATTCTCTTTTAGGAAATTTAATCAATTAATGAATATGTTTGTCGTTAAGATGTTGTTTTCCATTAAATTTCAAGTCTTTAGAATTTTAATTGCTTCATCCATGTCCGTTTTTTTGTCTCTTTTGCAAAGCAAATTAAATCAATTATCTCACAAAACTGGGAAGAAGTTCGAATTTGAAGTAAGCGCTGCAGATAGAAGAAAATCCAAATGAATGTTGCGCGATTTTATTTTTTTGAGGGTTTTTTTGTTTCTATTTTTTTTTTATTTAATTATTTATTTAGATATTTATTTATGCTTGGAAACCACCTTAGCAAATTCTTAGATATAAATCCTAAATTTATCATCCCCACATCAATTCAGACGTTTAGATATGTAAAGCGCTGAATTATACTGAGATTGAAGGTTTCAGAGTAAGCTTTGTGTCTACTGATCTATTTGATATATTTCCCCCCCATACGTGTAGACGAATTTTGTCTTAAGACAATTCTGGGAACGCAATTCTAAACCCCGCTGTGTTTATATTTGGTACATCTCTTGAAGTATTATTGTTTAATTTTTTCTATGTTGCACTGTGATGAAAATTTCGCTCTTGCAAAACGCAAAAATTGTCTTAGTTTTGCGTGGTCCTCGCTTTTAAAGCCTTACTTACCCTGTGCCATCACACACGGGACTGGTTTTGTTCGTATTTGCAACAGCCAGCGCCCCTTTGGGGAACTCAGACTAATCCCGGAAGGATTAGTCGAAGCACCTTTGAGATAAGAAGCATATGGTATAAAATGAAGCACTGGTATAAAATGAACTTCTTCCGGTTAGGAGTGAAGTCTATCTAGACACCACAACCTAATCGACGAAGAACAGTGTTTTCCAACTTCCCGCATGACCAGCAGGAGAACCTAAGGTAGCACAAGATCATTGAAAACACGAGTTCTGACAACCAGAGCCAGCACGATGCTCCCACAGGGGGTCCAACACCACGATCAGCGAAGAACAAATAGATCTTGGGGCCCTTGATCTTTCGTGCTACCAGAAAATAGAAGCCTCTGGTCAGAGTTTCGTAGATAAAAACTGGTCCAGTTTCGCTACATCATATCTCGCATGGAGCTGGTCGTCCATTGTATACGTTTGCACGGAACGCAGACATGTACCTGCAGCTACTATGCAAGCGCATACAGACAAGAAGAGAGAGAGAGAGAGAGAATAGACAAACACTCATGCATCACTAAAGTAAGGGCCGCAGATGGAACCTTTTTTCATACAAAATCGAAATTAATCTGAAGTAAGCAATTAAATAACAAAAAAAAAACTTGCAGGGGATTTTTTCATTTTGAAATAACGCCCATAAATTGGTTACGGAAAATAGGCCACAAACCAGAGAAAAGGCGATTTTTCTAAAAAAAAACGGTTAATTTTTTTGTCCAAATTTTCATGTCCCCGTTAGAATCGAGGAAAAATGATCCAGTGGGTAGGAGAAAAATTACCTAATCCACTACGGGAAAATGTTTTTTTTTCGATATTTTTCAAATAGATTTACAATCTATTTACTAACTACTAATGCAATATATGGCGGCACAATTATTAAACAAGTCGACAGGTGAAGTCAAACAGGCACCATAAGTCCGGCTGGGTCGAAGCTGATGACCAAACTCAAGGATTACACGTCATAATGTCGTAGACGATATACCGACTCATCGCCAGATAAGTTGGCATTTCAAAACGTTTCTTCCCACTCACAATATAACGACTACGTCTGTTTTTTCGGTAAAATTATTTATTTTTTTTTTAGTATAAATTGCAATATTCATGCCCAGAGTTAGGATGATCTCTTGAAAAGAATCTTTAAACTATCACCATAAATATTTTTAAATAATAGAATAGATGGCACACTTGTTGAAAAATCATTGAAAATGCCCATTATTTCAAACTGAACACAATCCTTTTATCGACACGTTTCTTTCCTACTTGTTCGATTTTGCCTACTTGCGCCATTTGTGCTCCATAGCACAGAGGATGTTGTAGCGATACGTCGCCATAAAAGTGGGTGTATCGGAAATGCGGGCCTATCATAAATTTATAATATTATTAATATTATATTATTATTATTAATATAAATCGACTTAGACCGTTTTTCCTGTGAAAATCGATACTTACACTTAGTACACTTTAATAACCGTGACCAAAAAGTAGGGCAATCGCTTAAAATAAATTATAAGTTTAGAAGATGTTTTCCCGTATTTTTGTAGTGCTTTAGTGTACTGAGTTTAATTAACAAATAAATGGTAAAATGTTTGAAAAAAACCCTAGAAAGATGACAATTTTTCAAGAGGTGAGTTGAGTTTTAGCATAGACAAGTTTCTTCCCTCTTCTGAAACAATTTTGTGCAATTTTGAACCTGTTAAGTAAGACATACGTTTATGACAACAAATGTCAATCAGCCAGCTTAAGTGGTGCTTTCAATAGATCTGGAAATGTACAGGCGACATGAGATTTCACGACGATCTCGAATATATATAATACATACATACATATATATATATAATAAGAAACTTCCATCTGAGAACCCTTAGGGTATACGGGTGCTCGGATGAGAGTTTCTAATATTTACAAATGGAATGACAAAATGTGTGTATCCAGGCACCATTCTATGGGCATAAAAAATGCTAAAACTTACAATTTGTACTGGTAAAAGAAGATATGACTGATACGGTGAATCTCTATATAGTTCACAGTTCGCAGGTCCAAACGGATTTCGCATAAGTTTCAGCCTAGCCACAAATTTTTTGTCTGTCTAAATCTGCGTCCATCCACCTGGTCAATTAAACAAGATATACCTGATACGTTGAATCGGCACATCCTTCACAGTTCGCAGCCCCCGATGGAGGGCGCATAAGTTTCAACCTAGCCAAATCTTTTGTGTCTGTAAAACTTTGCATCCGTCCACTTGGTCAATTATAGAATTAGTTTTGCTGTTAAAAAGACAAATTTAATCAAACTTGAGGAGCGGTAAATGGTGCTTATATGTCCATATATGTAGTTGACGACGATAAGTCACAATTATAATTGTAATTCAATACAATATTTTGCGTTTCAAAAATTGCATATTTAACACTACAACAACATATTAAACGATTACAAACAAACCCTTTACCGAACCATCCATTAAATTATAATTCGGTTTTAACGCATGAGTAACAGTTTTTTCCTGTATTTGAAAAGTTTTCACAATCATACATTGCCAAGTTTTGACTGGCGTCAATGTGTTATATACGGTTATCCCCTTGATGATGTTAAAAGCGTCAGTCTGGCAAGGCTGTCAGCTGTCATCTGAAGTATTATTTATTTAGTGAAAGATTTGCCATTTACGAATATAGATTGTTTAACAACCGAAGAACGTGTTAAAAAAGGTTAAAACTTACTACAAAAGTGGTTATTCAAACGTATTCTTTCAATCGAACAAAATTTTTTTCAGCGATGAAGCTAATTTCTCACTCGATGGTTACGTTAACAAGCAAAATTGTCGCATATGGGGCTCGGAGAACCCAGATATGGGCTCGGAGAACCCAGAAATAATTGCCATTGCATCGGAAAAAAGTAACTGAAAATGAAAAATGACTGGAAAAGAAAATTAATCACTGAAAAAATGATCCACTGTTGCAACCCATCCACAGGCGGTCATTTAAATGACATTGTATTTTGTACATGATGGCAAGATCCAAGCATTATAATGAAAGCAAATTTTCACCGAAATCATACATTTATGCGCGTTCTATTTACATTTAATTTTAAAACCGAAAAATGGATAACAGTTTGTCATCATATCTGTGATTACAAGGAAACACAACATAGTCGAAGTCCTGTTGAGTTTATTCTTTATAATTGTTGGATTTATTTTGAAGCATATTTACGTCCTATTCCCTGTGCAAAATTCAATGTAGTTCACAAGTTGCAGGAATATTTCGAAACGGCGATTTTTCAAAAATTACGTAAAATCTCCAAATGTTGATATAAATAAGAACATGTCTTTTATTATTATTGTTTATGTCCTTAAAATACATGCTGTCATCTAAGTATGCATTAAAAATTCCATATATTTCGAAAGTTATAACAATTTCCCATAACAGCGATTTTTCGGA
>JAHXMU010017858.1:0-11435 GCA_019455685.1 Philornis downsi
CATATAAAGATGATACACAAATATATTTGTGAAATACTTTCAAACTACCGGGGTGCTACCAACATTCAAGGAGCAACCATGAAATGCAGGTTTGATGATATCGCGTGTTATGCTCACATTTGAAATTTTGTTAAATGTTTGCGATAAATTATCGAAATTTCAAAGTGGTAGCTGTGATTCAATTAAATCGTGTTGCAATTATAGCGCGGTAATATGGCCTCCTCGGCAAACAAACAGTCAAACCAACACCAGCCAAATGAGTAAACCAGCCAAAGTTTGATACTCTTTCTCACACATTCCTCGAAGAGCGCAACAAACCAGTCAGTAGTCTAAACTTACTTAATGACTTTTTAATTGATTTGTATTGAATGAAATGGGAATATAATAACAAAGTCATAGCCTACGGGCGAATGTTATCCAGACAGGTGTAATTGTGACCGCATTCCCGCAAAAATGTTAAGGATTTCGATTCTGACAAATAGACCAACACATTAATGGTCAAACTCCAGCAAAATGTACCCGTATTTGTTACGGTTATGCACAAATACTCGTATCGTATTTGGTGCAAGCCCCGGCTGGTGATTGGCTGCCACCGTCAGACACACCATTGCACTTTCCCCATTGTTGCCACACCACCACCACCACCCATCACTGGGTTGCATGTTCTGTTCAGCAAATGAAGGCTGCAGCTTGAAAGTATCAACGGAGGTTGCAGACGGTTGGCTGGTTGGAAACACTCTCTTGTAGTGCTGACACTTACTTGGTTTGGCTGCAATTAAATTCCATTTAAAATAAAATTGTTAAGTGTTTTAATGGTTGTTTCTTGGTCCTCTTCGTCTGCTTCGTTGGTTGCGGAACACTTGGACCATCACAATGGAACGGCGGACGGACAGACGATGGACGGAACATGTTTGCCACATGCAAACAAGTTCCGTGAAAAACATTGTAAAACAAGCAGCAAGCTGAGTTAACACAAAAGTGGAAAAAAACGAAAACAAAAAATAAATAAAAGCGCTTGATAAAGTAATTAGCCTCAATGAGAAGTACATTCGGCCTTTTTGTTGTTTCAGTTAACTTTTCATTGTTAACCAGCCACACAAAAAACGCTAGAAGTGACCATAAACAGTGTGCGATGTCATTTAGAGTGCTGCCGCTGCCGCTGCCGTTGCCGTTTTTTTCCTCAATGTTTGCTGTTAGACACATTTTGACCACGTTAGTAAGTGTGTTGACTCGGATGTTATGAATTTGGTTTATGCCGTTTGTTGTTTCTCGCCAGTCATTTCTTTTTTGGTAACACAATACGCTTGCTATTGTATGCCTGCTAATACAGGGTTATACATTTAATGGTTTCAAAACCGCCTGTCTGGCAATGCTGTCAGATATTAAAAACCTACCGTTTGAAGTGTTACTTATTTAATGAAATGGTTACCAATTTGCAAATATGAATCGTTTAACAACCGAAGAACGCGTAAAAACAGTTAAAACTTACTATAAAAATGGTGATTTAAACATCGGAATTTTTCGTACATTGCGGGGTGATTACGGTCGTCATAATCAACCTACTGCAAGATTATAAAGAAATTTGAAGAGACTGAAAGCGTTACAAATGTGGTCAGGTCTGTGCATCATCGCTTCGTATGCACTGCCGAAAATATCGCTTCTGTTAATGAAAATGTGGCAGATAATGCGAATTTGTCAATTCCACGACGTTCTCAGCAATTGGGTCTATTTTACGGCTCATTATGACGTAGTTTGCATTTGGATTTGCACCTCCATCCGCAGAGAGTTCAATTCAAATAATAATTAAAGCCGGCTGACCATTCACAACGCCTTAGATATGCTGATTGGATGATGCAAAGACAGGCTTTTAATGCTGATTTTTCGAACGGAATTTTCCTCAGCGATGAAACTCATTTCTCGCTTGGTGGTTAGGTCAACAAGCAAAATTGTCGCATATAGGGCTCGGAGAACCCATAAATGAGTGTGCAAAAGCCACTGCATCCAGAAAAAGTGACTGTTTGGTGCGTATCATGGTCTGGAGGTGTCATTGGATCGTATCTTTTCCAAAATGTCGCTGGAGGAACCGTTACCGTCAATTTAGAGCGCTATGGCCGTCTGACAATCAACTTTTTTTGGTCTGTAATTGAAGATTATGAACTGGACAATATGTGGTTTCAATAAGATGGTGCCACGAGCAAAACAGCACGACCGATTGTGGATTTATTGCATGAGAAGTTTCCAGAAACCGCAATTTCACTTTGTGGCGACGTTAATTGGCCACCAAGATCATGCGTTTTGACGCCGTTAGACTTTTTTTGTGGGGCTATGTCAAAACCGTGTTTACTTGGATAATTCCCAAACGATGGAGCATTTGAAAACCTACATTTTTTTTTAAATTTAATTTATGTATTCAAGGATTGTTATGTTTAAGCTTTAAGGGCGATTTGATTAAATTGCAATATTACAATATATCTACTCCGTAATTTAATAACAAATACATTATACAGCTTTACAATACTAATGTTGTAAAAATGTTGTGTATCTCAATAGCAGAAAAATATGATTTATGATCATGATTCGTCACCAGTTATGACCCTTTTGAAGCAAATCTGGATCATCGTTGACTTCATTTAACAATTCCTGACCGATGCGACGTTGTTTTTGGTCAAAATTCAGCAATTTTGGAACGAATTTCGCTGTCACACGCTTCACGATCAAAGTTTCCGGAAAGATTGCATGGCATGAGCCAACCGATATGCCGCATCCTCAGCAACTTCTCTCATTGTGATTCGACGATTCTCCATAACAATTTTCTTCATTTTCTCAACATTTTCATCGCCTGTTGATGTGCTGGGGCGTCCAGAATGAGCGTCGTCATTCACATCTTCTCGAACTTCTGTGAAAAGCTTGTACCACTTGTAAATATTTTTTTTGACTGTCACTGTCAATATTTCAAGTGTTTTTGAGCATTTAATTCTATTTTTTTACATAAAATTTGATGCAAGTTCTTTGATCCATTTTTTTCGATAGCAGAAAATCGCCAAATACGCAAAACACTTGCCTTATTTATGCCTCTCACAAACAAAATAAACATGCTATATGGATAAAACCGTCAACATATCTTTGAAACGAGTGTAACAACATAAAAAAATAATCGAAAGTCGAATATACGTAGCCCGCGAAATTTTAAAATTCGCCTTATTTGTTGAACACACTTTGTATAACTATTACGTAAGCTACATTTCGTTTTGGAAGGGAATATTAATACCCACTGACAAACTTTTTTGAACTGGTGTTCAATATCAAACTATAAAAGCATATAAATTAACTAATCGAATTTTGCAAAACTGCCGTAATGATTGATTTATGACGTAATTTGCACTTTATTTTGTGTGAAAATGAAGTGAACTTGAAAGTTTTACTTCATAACTAAAAAAGGGAAAACGGATCTAATAAAGAAAAAGACCAATTACCTTGCATCTCATTAGCATTCTATTTTAAGTCTTACTCAACAGGACCTACACTCTAACGACGTTTCCGAACGTCACAATTTAAGAACCATTCACAAGATTTGTCGATTTCTTGACTACTCGAAGTATTCGCTAGACGCAGGTTACTGCCACCGAAATAATGGTAGGTGACCGTATCAGGGATTGGACCCACGAACGATAGCCGCGTGCACTAACCATCGCGCCACAGTCGGTCAGTAGCTAAATAAGTACCACATTATTAACATTACACCATGAGAATGCAAAAAATCGCCCGAAATAAAAAATAAACATTTTTTTTTAAATCGCCAAAAAAGGTTTTATATAAATTTCAGTGAAATTTCATATGAAATGGCATCCATGAATCGTCGAACGAATTTTCTGAAATAAAAATGTATTTATGTAATGACCTATATGGAGAAACGAAAGTTTGTTTTAATTTAATTTACTTATTCAGGATTATAATTTTAAGCCTTAAGGCCGATTTTATTAAATTGCAATATTACAACATATCTTCTCCCTAATTCAATAACAAATGCATTATTCAGCTTTTTTTCACATACAGCTTTACAATACTAGTGTTATAAAAATGTTGTGTATCTTAATAGCAGAGAAATATGATTGACAATATGACAGTCTATTTCACTTATTAGAATTTTTCACTTTGGTTGTTTTTCGTCCTAAAATACGGAATTATAACCTTAATTGGAATTTACAGCTGCTCCATAATATAACGAAGAATTTCATAACAGATTAAATGGTAAAATTTAGTAACTACCAGTACTTTTTATAAGATTTAATTAACTAAGTAATTGAAATACTATACAAGTAATGGCTCAAAAAAAAAAAAAAAAAAAAAAACAACGAAGGAAAGAAAAAAATAATAATTTTAATAAAGGAAAGAAAAAAATAGTCATTTCCCCCTTCAGAATGGGAAAAAAGATGGACAGCGAACTTTCCGACGGCAATATCAAAGAAAAAGGATTCGAGCGGATAATTATAAAGGGTGACTCAACAAGAACGCAAGATTTAAATGACTGATGCAGCAATTGAATTGTTTCTCTGGCTGTATGCCATGTGGCGCCGTCTTGTTGAAACCACATGCCCTCCACATTCATTTCTTCAATTCTAGGCATGAAAAAACTGGTTATCATTTCACGATACCGAACGCCATTGACTGTTTGCGCTTGACATGCCTCATTTTCATAAAAAAAGGTCCGATGATTCCTCCAGCCCACAATTCACACCACACAGTGACACGTTGAGGATGCATTTGCTTCTCGTGAATCACTCGAGGAGTTTCCTCACCCCAAATGCGACAATTCTGCCTATTGGCGAAGCCATCAAGATGGAAATGGGCCTCGTCACTGAAGATGATTTTATCGGCAAAATCAGCATTTTCATGTTGTCTCTCCAATACCCAATTAACGAACTCCCTTCGCTGTCCATGGTCAGCTGGCTTCAGTTCCTGAGTCAATTGAACTTTGTATGCATGAAGATGCAAATCTTTCGTCAAAATTTGGTGCATAGTGGATTTGGAGACACCAATTTGCTGAGCTCGATGTCGAATTAAGGTGGATGGAGTTTGAGCGACATCATCACGTACACCTGCGACATTTTCGGTCGATCGACTTGGACGAAGGCGCTTTGTTGTCTTTACATCACTAACAGACCCAGCTTTGACAAATTTATCCATTAATTTCTTTACTGTTGACTCTTTTAGAGCATTATTGTGACCCCAAATTGATCGCAATTTGCGAATTGTAGCTGCAAAACTTTCACCATTTTGGTAAAACAATTTCACAATGAGAATGCGTTGTTCATTCGTGTAGCGCTCGATTTTTACTAACCTCGTACCTTCTACGAGGTAACAATTGTTCAAATGTCAAACAATGACGCTTCGAATGGCGTCAAATTTAAATCTTACGTTCTTGTTGGCACACCCTGTATATATTGAAACACGCAAGAAGTCTCTTTTTGTAAGTTTTTTTGGGATGAAGAACAAATTTTTAATGTGTTGGGAAGTTTGTTAAACTGCCCGGCTACTCTTACAAATTTGTCATATTATTGCCGAGATACCGCCCGAAATGTGCGAAAAAGTGGTCGAAAACTAGCTTAAAAGGATCCACTGCTACAAACAATCCAGAGGTGGTTATTAAAATGACATTGTATTCTATACATAATAGCAAAGGCCCAGGATTATAATGAAAGAAAAGTTTCATCGCAAATCATAGCTTTATGTGTGTTTTGTTTTAACTTTATTTTTTAAAACCGAAAAATGGATAACCCGGTATATATGTACATATATATACATGTATATGTGATAATGTCATTTGCCGCACAGACCCGCTCACGCACACTTCGACACTTTCAGCCACTTTTAGCCATGTTAGTTGTTATACATCATTATGGTAATTATAACGTTTAACAACATTAAAACGTTGTTATTAAATTTCGTCAAATGCTGTTAGATGTCAGTGCGATCCGGTTTAACGTCATTAAAATAATTATTATTTTAATTGGGTTTGAACGATGTATCGCACTGTTGTGGTCGTCTTCTCGTTGATTTCTTCTCATAAAGTCATCTAATGAATAATGACCATTAAATGTATGAAACGTTAATTGGTCTGTACATTATAGTAAGTAATCATGTGCACTACACAGCCATCTGCATACGTCGATGTGAAATATTAAGCTTTGCCGTAATAATAATTAATCTGCTGGCATACAAATATCACATTACCACTGTCGTCGCAATGAAAGAAATTCGCATATATCAAAGTGGGCCACACACAGATCATACATGAGCCCCAACGAAAGTTGAGCATAATGGAAAACGAAGATTCTGGGTATCGACAACAGTATGAAAATAGCGGTACACACTATGAATAGTACTATGAATCTTCCTAATACTAATACTTAAATGCGTTAAAAAAACAAAAAGTGCAGCTTAATTACAATGAAGGTTAATTTTTACTAAAAATTGTGTAACTGCAGTCGCCAGCTTCAGTGGCAATTTAGGCAAAAATAGTTAAGAACAAATTACTTCGCTCTCAATAGATCAAATGACTATGAAAATCATTCTAATGAATCCTCACTATGTTCTAGTTTCTTCCCATTAAAGTAAGTCGTCAGCACGCGGTGGCTGGTTTTGAAAAAAAGGGAATAAATCTAGTTTCTAAACAGGTGGTCCGAATTTAATGAAACTTCATATAACTGTAACACAGGTGTAGTCGAGTTTAAGTTTTAAATTCGGACCTTATACTTTCTAAAAGGGGATGCGCCACAAGGCCTCAAAATATGCCACCTCGGGCACCGACACAATTTCTTAAATTGGTATCCAATTAAAAAAAAAAAATGTCCCCTGTATTCACGAGGTGTGTTAAAAACAATAACGTGAATTTTAATTTTTCTCAAAAAATATTCATTTATTCATTTCTATTTTATCTCCTTCAAATTAGTCCCCTCATATACAATCCACTGGTGCCAGCGTTTTTTTCAATCCTCGAAGCAGTTCAGATATACACTTTTTGGTATGTCCTTGAGCTCCCTCAGCGATTTGGTTTTTATCTCCTCAATCGCCGCAAAATGGCGCCCTTTCATGGTACACTTCAATCCCTGGAACAGAAAAAAGTTGCAGGCGGCCAAATCTGGTTAATAAGGTTTCTGAGACACGATAACTTCATAGTTTTTGGCCTCTCTAATCTCTCATAAGCAAAGATAGATGAGAGAGCAGGTGGATTACCATGATACAAAAGCCATGCAGTTTTTTTTTCACAATTGCGGGCGTTTTTTTCGTATTGCTTCATACAAACAGTGCATAACTTCCAGGTAATGCTTCTTATTTACCGTACGACCTTATGGTAAGAACTCCTGATGCACTACGCCATGGTAATAGAAAAAAAAAAACACTGAGCAGAACCTTGACATTTGATCGAACTTGACGTGCTTTTTTGGTCTTGGCTCTCCTGGATTCTTCCATCGGGACGATTGGGCTTTGGTTCCGATGTCACAACCGTATACCCATGATTCGTCACCAGACCCTTTTAAGTAAATCCGGATCATCGCTGACGTCATTCAATAATTCCTGAGCGATGCGACCTTGTTTTTGGTCAAAATTCGGCAATTTTGGAACGAACTTCGCTGCCACACGCTTCATGACCAAAACTTCCGAAAAGATTGCATGGCATAAGCCATCCGATATGCCGACATCCCCAGCAACTTCTCTAATTGTGATTCGACGATTCTCCATAACAATTTTCTTCACTTTCTCAACATTTTCATCGATTGTTGATGTGCTGGGGCGTCCAGAGCGAGCGTCGTCATTCACATCTTCCCGACCTCTCTACTCAGCGTGTTTTGGCTGGAGCAACGGTGTTTGCTTCCAGAGCGTTTGCTAGGCATAGGGCTACTGCGATGTAATTGTGGCAAGTGGGTTTGCTGACCTTTTCAAGGCAGTCTGACCTGAGGATTAAGGGGCTGCAGGACTGTTCGGATTATACTGATCCCACAATCCCATTCAGCTTGATAGTCGGCAGCTCGTTTGCGGGGACACCAGTCGCTGGGCCGCAAGGGGTTGAAACTGGGAGTAGATTGTCTACAGAGTTAGATAGTCTACGGAGTTTGACCAGAGGCTTTGTCTGGTACCGGCGGTGATAGGGATACACACGGGCAGGTCTCGGGTTCGTGCCCTGTCATCTGTATCTTTTTGATCTCTAAGGGGGTAACGGACGGGCATGGGGTTTTCCCTATGCCTAAATCTTATGGTTGCCGTTCACTGTCGCCGAACGGAGGGGCTTTGGAGTTTTCCCCGCCTCCCACCGGTGAAGGTACTGCATCCTTGCAATGTAGTATCGACCGTTCCATCTGCCTCGGGTCTCCGTGCCTGCAGGTATGTAAAAATGTCCAGTCTGTCCTTTTTTGCCACAGGGCGACCAATCCCGTGAAGTATGGTGTATAAATCACGACTTGGCAGTAGCTTTGATTTTTACTTTGCTACGCAGCTCCAATCGATGGGTTTGGCCGGTAGTGTGGGGATCAGGAGGCCCCGGGACTGAGTTCGCGCCTGATCATTTGATCAATTGGTATCTCTTGGCTGCGAAGAAAATGTTGACAATATGCGGTAGTACCAAAATTGTCAGCCCCTTTTCCTAGATGGCCCAAGTTTTACTTGGCTATCTCAGAGGGGCGTTGGCAATCGCATTGTAATATGCCCAATGTGTCGCACACCGTGGGTAAAGCCTTCACGGCGAGACTCACGTTAAACCCTCGTGGACTTCTGTACGAGTATATGTGCAAATAAAAGGGACCTTCAGGGATTAGCGATATTTAGGTCATGTCATGACTGGATTGTCAGGAATATGCCTTCTACCCAGGGCGTGTTGGCCGAGCAACGGAACTTGCCTCCAGAGCGTAGGGCTACTGTGAGGTAGTTGTAGAAAATGGGTCTAACCTGGGTATTGAGCAGCTGCAAGACTGTTCGGATCAGGCTGATCCTATAATCTTGATCAGCTTGATAGGTGACAGCTGCTGCTCATTGCAGGGGCAGCTTGAAACTGGGAGTAGATCAGCTACATGGTCTGACCAGAAGCCTTGCATTGCAATCGGGAGACGTAGAGTAGTAGAGGTGGTAAGATAAAATTTGTAAGTTGTAAGTAAGATTGTATGTTGTTTAGTATTTTTATTTGAGCCATCAAAAGCAAACGATCTTAGTGAATTTGTAAACATGGAAAAATTGACCACCGTTATGTAATTCAATATTTCCATTTAAAAGGTCTCAGTTCAACCAATATTAAAGCTGAGCTAGATTTTACTCATGGGAAGTCTGCCAAGATGAACACCGTAGAGATCGACCAATTGAGGTGTGGAAAAAAAATTCACAAAATGTTATTGGATGATCGTCAGCTGAAGGTGCGTGAGCTAGCTGAAATGATAGGCATTTCAAACAATGCTATACATCGTGTATTGACCCAAGATTTTAAGATGAGAAAGCAATAGAGCAAAAATAGCGTCGTGAGGATGTTTCAGTGGAGTTTAACGGAGTTTGGCGATATTTCACCGCAATAAAGGCGAATTTTTGCACCGATTTATAACCGTGGATGAGACATAGGTCCACCACTTCACACCAGATGCAAAGCAACAGTCAAAGCAGTGGACAGGAATAGGCGAATCGTGTCCAAAGAAGGCGAAGACGGTTCTATTTGTAGGTAACAGGTAATAACGCCTGTTTTTTTGAGATGCGCATGGGATTATTTTTATTGGTTATCTTCCGACAGGAAAAACCATCAATTGCGGATATTATGCGAACTTATTGCAGCGTTTAGATGATGAAATTATGGGGAAAAGGCAGCATTTTTTGAAAAAGAAAGTATTGTTTCATCAAAACAATGCTGCAGGTCACACATTGACTACTGCGATGGTCAAAATTAATGGATTAAGGTTCGAATTACTTCATCACACCAGATTTAGCTCCTTCGGACTATTTTCTATTTCCAAACTTGAAAAAGTGGTTCGGTTGTGGAAGACTTGCCAATAATGAAGTGGTGCAGTCTGCGGTTGAGGGCTATTATAAAGAGTTTGACAACAGGATATTGAATATCGCTGAAAAAAGTGTACCGAGCTAAAAGAAGATTATATTTTTTGTTAGTTCGGCTAGTTTTGGGGTCGTCCTCGTACGTTTTTGTACAACTACTATCGGAGCGTCTATCAAAATATTACCTCGGCGCTAGTCGAAAACAATAAAATCATATTTAAATGTGAGGTTCCCATTTTTGCCGGTATCTGATAGTTAACTTTGACTAGTATAGTAATTAGTGATAATCACCACAAATTTGTTATTTTGAAAGCAATTAAAAATGATGACAGAACTACAATATTGTCTAACAAAATAGCGAAGAGTTCGAGACTTAACAAATTATTTTTTTCCTTGATTCAGTATACCAACCTAAAGGGATATTAGAAAGTAGTACACCTTTGATTTATAATAATTTATAATTTATTTGGATTATACAAATTTTTTATTCAATATACTACATAAAATTATATGAATAATACAGTATTTGGGCGAGGAATTTTGAACTTCAATACTTTCATAGGATCTAAAACGAGTAGCACAACACATGCATTTGACAACTCAAGGAACATAATACATAAATAGTAAATAGTAGTAATAGTTATAAATATATAATACAAACAGGATCTATATTAGTACAATATTTACAAATTCGAACAGATCTAGAAGCCAATTTTACAGCAGCAGAAGCTCAAATGGGTTTGAGTAAATTCCCGCATGATATAACAACTGGGCAAATCCTGTAATCCTCGGCGCTCTGATTTTAGATTGAAAAATGAACTTAAATATTGATAAATAAATACGATTGATTGGCTAAATGAACCTATTCGGTGGAGAATCAAGTAAGAGCGGTTAATGCTTTTGCGGAGATTGTTGCTGCGGAGATTGTGTTGGATCTGGATGATGTTGTTGTTGTTGCTGCTGCTGCTGATGTTGCTGTTGCCGTTGGTGCTCACTTTGAGCATACGACTGCGGATGCTGTTGCTGCTGTTGATGGGATTGCTGGAAGAAATGCTGGTGCAGGAATTGTTGATGATGGGGACTGTGTTGCTGAAACATTGGCCCATGCGGAAAATGGCGAGCTTGCATTTCGTGAAAGTGCTCTGTCAGTCGTTTCCTTCCCTCGGCATCTGTCAGTTGCTGCTCGTCATAGTCATCCATGTCAATGACTTCATCTTCGTCCTCATCAATGTCATCGCCATCGGCCATATCGAGATCATCTTGATCCTCAAAGCTGGTTTGTGAACTGTCATTACGACCTTCATTATCCCCCGATTGACTGCCCTTCTGACTCTTGGAGTCGCTGTCGCCCTCCTGTTGCATGCGTTTGTGTTTGGTGCGGCGATTTTGAAACCATACTTTAACCTGCAAGAAAG